>JAQQAC010009376.1:2003056-2075393 GCA_029783875.1 Phataginus tricuspis | reverse complement strand
AAAAAAAAAAAAACGAAAACCAGGTTGGCTGACTTCTTAGTACACTACCTGGTTGTTTAGGCATCACGCAGACGCCATCCAAATCCTCCTGCAGGGGGATTCCCTTCAGACCAGTTCATCAAATCAGGACCTGGCTCAGGAGCCGGCTGTCCTGCGTGTGTCCACACACACCCCTAAGTTGCAGGATTCTGGATCCAAAGCTGCTTCCTTAGGAACACAAACTCCCTCAGGTGTTTGCACATCTTTGGAGCCTGAGGAGGTCCAGGCAGTTCAGCCTCTTGAATAGCCTGAGATCTGGGAGTGGGGTGGGGCAGGCAGGGAGGATGGGCGGGCAGGGGGACTGGGCCGGCTCCCCCACCCCCACTCCAGCGCACAGCCTGCCGGACTGTGCACACAGACATGACAGGGGACTGTGAAAACACGCCCCAAACAATGTGGCTAATGTACCGGGATCCCCTGCAAAGGACCTCAGGGCCAGTGAGGAAGGCCTAGAGAGACCAGAATCTGAACAGAGCACCCGAAAAGGAACAAGCTTTTGAGGACCACTGAGTACTTCCTCTGTTTATCCTCTTCTCCAAAAAGAAAGACAGAGGGGCACAGGAAGAAGAAAGGCTGGGCTCTGGCTATCTCCCTAGAAGAGACTGTAGGCAACTCAGGCAGAATTTCTTATACAATGGATGAGTGAAACACGAACCATGCTGCCAGTATCCACAGGACAAGCAAGTCCCATGTATTCCACTCAAGAGGGGCCTGGAGACATTTCAGAAAGGACAGCAAACTGCAGACTGAGACACCAGCTTCTGTCCAAGGTTGACAGTCACAAAACACAAGTTAATTTGTGTTTCACAAGATAAAGACAGATGGGGGTGAATTACCCCTGACCTGTCAGGAATCTTTTGAACTACTTACCACTCCAGGCTTCTAAAATACTCTGGTCAAAATTCTGATGGGGTGTAAGGACACCTTTCCTATTTAAAATTGCTCTCAAAAATTAAGAAAAGAAATCCAGTGGAATCATGGTATTTTTGTACTCACATGGGTCTTAGAAGCCATCTCACCTAAGTAGATGGATAAAGAGCACTCCCAGAGAAATCAAACACATGGCCTCAGAGAATCACGCTCATTAGTGGAAGAACCAGGGATGAAACCCAAGTTTCCAGACTCCTGAGACACTGGTCGTCACACATTCACATGATCAGTGAATGTCTTGGAATTCTGGGGTTTTCCCTTTCTTGGGCTTCTGCAAAGGATATGGACAAGTCCGATCTGATGGTGTATTCACCCCATTTGAGCAAGATGGAATAAACAGAAACGATAATGTGTCTTCAGAAGTGTATTATCATTTGAAAGTGCAGAAAAGGGGGCTGGTGCATTACTCAGCTGTTTTGGAAAATGGTTAAAATTTTTGCTCTGCACATAAAACTGTAATATAATGTACTATCATTCAAATTTTTCTTTTGGCCTTCAAATTATTTTTTAATTTTTTACTATATTTTTTAAATCTCTCCTTAGCTTGGAAATGGAATGGTACTGACCTACAGAGAAGTCAGTCATGACTGCTCTCCAGAAAAGATCACCAAAGTGGCTTTAGATTTGGAGTGGATTTGGGGTGGAGGACAGGGGATGGAACAAAAGAGAGCATGGAATAACAGGCTTCTAAATCTTTGACATGGAAATGGGACAATTCACTGTCGTGAGGAAAATATCAGAGGTGGTGAGCATATGGCACTCCACTAGAGTTTCTGCGTTTGAATTTTGTGAACTGGTGTTCTGCTAAATGCGGGTCAGGCACACAGTACCTGGAAAGATTTGCCCTTCACGCAGTTCTAGGAAATACTAAACTGAAGTCCTGTGATGAGGGCAAAGCTTTAAAAATAATTTTTAAAACTTAGAACAGTTTAGAAAGTAGACACTAATCTCAGAAGACAGGCTCTGGTGTTCTCACCTATGTCCACCTCGCCACGAACCCAGAGCCCCACTGAGAGCCTCACCATAGCACAAGTGCTCTTTTTAAAGGGGAATAATGTGTAAATGTCACAAAGTCAGAATGAGACACTGGAGTTTTGGTTTCTCTGTTTCCTGATCTGCTTTTTTTAAAAAAAAAAAAGTGGTTTTAAAAGCACTTCAACCTGGACTTTCACTAGGTAGTGGTTGAATAAGTTTAAGAAGCACTTAAACTCTAAATTTTTACTTTTTCAATTTAATTTTAATTTTAATTCCCGCCGTCAGGTATATAAAAGGAGTTAAGTAGCAAAACTACTCAACAACTATGTAGTTTGTTTTTTCTATTATGTTGGATTTTTAAGCGTTTTCAAGAAATAATGCAAATTTGCACATGTATTTCTCAGGTAAGCCATGAACGAGTTCATGCAACTATTTAAAAAATGAGGCCCAACAGATTGAAAATCATTTAGGGGTATAATATACTCAAAAATGCTTGAGCAGTATTTGATATATGCAATTGTGTTCTACTTTCTTAGATAAAACCCTCTCTCCTATTGCTCTCCTAGTGTGTCTTTTTTTTTTAATGCACACTGAAGGTAAGAACAAAACCACTGAAACCAGGAAAACACGTAACATTCAAAGAAACTAAATCATTGTTATCATATATATTTTTTAAATCTTTTGCTTCATCTTCGAGAAATATCTCAGAATGTTCAATCAGTGAATGGAATGATAAAATGACATTTCTCTGAGGAAGGAATAAATTCAAATACACCATTATCCCCATAGTACCTCAAGCAAAATGTAGCTAGAGTACCGAGTTTGGGTTTTTTTTTACGTGTGCCGCCCACCCCAGTTCTGCTTCAAGAATGTCAAGAATTTGAACTCCCTGTTCTGAAGGTGAAAGGGCATTAACTCAAATCTCTTCATGATGAAAAGAGGTGGCCAAGCCTGTGACGTCAGGACTATACAAGAAAATCTCCCAGGTTTATTACGGCACCAGATGATGATTTCCTCTGGGGCTTCAAAAGTAACTGAAAACAACATTTGAATTACAGATCATTAATTAGGAGCCAGTAAGACCTCCATGTGCATCTCAGTAATTCTCTACTCCTTTATTTCAACATTTAGCTTTAGGTTTAAAGTATTTGCTAAGAAAGCAGAGAGGCGATTAACAGAGATTTTAAAATGTGTGCCATAGTTACACATTCTGTCAACAGAGTCAAAGGAAACTATACAGCATAAGTTACAAAATGGTGATTTCATGTTTCGCAAACATTCCCATAAACCCTCCATGGTGGTGGCATTCGATTCAACAATAGAAAAGCAAAACAGAAATGAACTTAAGAACCAGCCCAGCTCCTTTACGCCTTGCAGAGGACCACGAGGAATCCACCGGCTACAGTCCGCCTGTGAAGCTCAGCGAGGAAATATTCCCACTGCTCCTGCGAGAAGACAGTCCACGGGGGACACAGGTGAGCAGGGGGGACCCACAGCTCCCTAGGGGACCACGGAAGCTCCGGCAGCCCCGGGGTAGATCGTCTGGGCTGCACAGAGAGCTCCCAAGACACCCAGTTTCCCAAAGGGATCAACGCTGACTGTCTGGGGTCTGCACTACCTCCCAGTGAGTACCTTACCACGTCTGAGTTTTGGTTTTGGTTTTGAACTCATTTCTTAAATTCGCTAGAGCTATGAGATTCTATAAGAGCTTGGCCACTACTTGGATACGATGGTATTTGGTTGTTTTAAAATATTTTATTATTTTTTTATATTATTATTCCAACAGACTGTATGAAAGGCAGTGGTCACTAACACAGAACACAACAGGAGCTGCCCCAGGACCTGACGTGCACGGCAGTAGCTCAGACACGGCCACTCTCACGGCGCAGGCCGAGGAGCCCCGAGCGGCCCGGCCGAGGCTGCTGCACCCTTAGAAGCTACTGAATAAATATCACCAAAAAGTAAAATGGAAAAGAAGCCCTCCGGAGCACATCCACCTTAGGTCAACTGAATGTCACCTAGTTTATTCAACCAAAAATTCAGAGAGAAGGAAAATTTAAAACAAAAAAAAAAAAAACAGTTCATAACACCAGCAGTAAATAAATTTGTACAACAATTCAGCCTGTATAATAGGATGAAATAAATCTACATCTCTTCTTATTTTGGTGCTTTGAATTATACATACAAACAACAATGACAGGGACTTGCTCACAAAGCATGTAGGCCTGGAAAAAGGCTATCTGAGACCCTTGACAACAATCCGTGCGTGTTGACATGGACGCCCGGCCCTGATAGGTTTCCTACAAAGAGGCCCACCGCTTTGATCAATGATTTGCCTAAGACTTTTTTCTTTTTTTTTTTCCTTTTTTTTTTTTAATGCATCAAACTGTGGCCAGCGAAAGGAAAGGAAACTGGCAGTTTGTCCACTTGGATACCAGGCCTAGTTTCTTCTTAGTCTCCACGCTTTAGTCCTCCACATTCCTTAAAAACTCCTGGTGTCCATTATGCCTTTCTCACAGCAATAAAGTCTTCTTCAAATGTACAGTATTTCTTACAATATAAGTTATATGCAATGTTCAGCGGTTTTTTGGTGGGCTTTTTTGTTTTTCGTTTTTAGGTTTTTTTTCACAGCACTAGAGACCCTGGTAAATAGGGAAATGTGAGTCGGAATGGCTTATTCACAAATGGGATCCAGACTCAGTGACTGAGAACACAGACTCCACCGCGCGCTCCTCTGCCAAAGCGGCCCACGTTGTTTTGCTTCCTGCCTTCAGAAACGCAGATCCATGGGTTTCGGCTTCACGATACTGCTCCTGCAAAAATGCACGTAGAAGGGGCCGGCAGGCCTCTGGCAGAGACCGGTCCACGCGGGCCAGGGCCTCTAGCCCATGGCGGTGACCATACTGGAAGGGTGGTGAGGTCCGAAGGAGAGGCTGGACGGGGGGTGCATCGGCGTTGGGGTGGTCAGCATGTGGCTGGAGTGGCTGAAAGGGGAAATGTGGCTCAGGGAAGACATGTGTCTGGAGAGGGCGGAGGGGTTGAACGAGCTGCTCTTGGGGAAGTCCTCCAGCGTGTCGTGCACCTTTTTGCACTTTTTGGATTTGCTAGACATCTTTCGGTTCCTGGTCTGGATGCCTTCCTTCTTCATGGTCAGGGGTCTGTTAATCTAAACAAAGATCAATTTTTTTTTTTTTTTTTTTTTTACTATTTTGCTCACTCTGAAATGGCACAGGCTTTCACACCCGGACATGGGTTCCTCTGACTCCCCAGGTCAGGAATTCACTTTTGGGAGACCCCTTCCTTCCTCCCTCCCAGGGACCCAGAGTCCTGCAGGCTAGGTCTGTGGCGGGGCCTGACTGCCAGCCTCTTCCAGCATCAGAGGCCAGGAGACCACAGGTGGGGTGTTCCAAGCAGGGGCTACTAAACTATGTTCATCCCCATCAGTCATTTTGGGGGCACTCTGCGTCCCCAAGGACCAGATTCTAGAGACCCACCCGGTAGGACTGTATGTCTCTGGAAACTAAAACATAGTAACTTGTCTTATTTCGTTAAAATTTTCTTAGACTAGTTCACGAGAATGGAGTCAACTGAGGAATCTGCCAGAGAAATAACATTTTGCCCACTTGTCTGCGATCTGTGACAGGGCTTTAGGGGCACTGCCAAGGCCATCGGTCTTACTGTTTCAATCTACCTGCCTTAAGAAACCAGGGCTGGACCTTCTTCACAGCAACTTCTGGTGTTCTCTCTTTCACCTGGCTTTTTCACACTGACAGGGGCTGTAAAATCTTTCCCTGGAGTCGGTACGTTCTAAGGGTCCTATTCTTACGTGTCTTTCCAAAAGGTAAGCTCTTGTCCATGCCACGGCCAAGGGCAGTGATCGAAGGCTGCAATCCACACCTGGTTCTGACTATCCACGTCCACCCAGACGAACAGCTGACCAACCAACTGACAAGTACTCACTAACTGCATGAAAGCACTCTCATCCCCACAATCACAGACAAGGAATGAACTAAAGAGACAGCAGGCGCAGAGGCGGTCTCCGAGACAGCACGCCACCTCTTTCTTTTGGATGATCCTTGTTTGTTTTGTTTTTAAAATACATCTTCTTTAGGGGACCAGGAATCAAGAGAGGGGACTTTATAAAGCTAACAGAGAGCACCCCCCACAAGGGGCCACCATCAAATTAACCTCCAGAGCAGACATCTGCCCCATATAGCAAACCCCACATCTGGCCAAGTTTCCAGGGCAATGAGGTAAACACCCCAAGGAGGGGATGTCAGGGTCTCATCGCTCCTGATTCCTTGGGCAAAAAGTGTCCTCTTCCACCAGGTTCTCAAACATGGAGAAAGCAGAGGCTCTCCTGGCTCCAGGATCTACCCGTCTGCTCCAAAAGCTAGAAGACGACAGTTAAGAAAAAAGGAACCCAGAGAGCCGAGAGGGCAGGCTAAGGACTCTGCTTCTGGAAGCAGCCAACACATGGCTTCCCGGAGCCAAGCCAGGGGTGGTCACCTGGAGGGGGTGCAGAGTCACATGCTGGCCTAGAGACCTGATTTCCCCAGGCTGCCGGGGATGCAGAAGGGCCAAAAGGTCACTGCCACAAGAACATCTCAGGGTTCCTTCTTCAAAGTTACAGTCAAGATAAAGATGCAGCCTACAGAGGCATAGGAATCTACTGTCCCATCAAATCGTCCCCAAAATAATGTCTAGACGCACAGCTCTTTATGCTGAGATCTAGATATACATAGCCAGATATCTAAATATAGTATCTAGTTACACAGATAGCCGCACAAACCCAGATAACTAGTCCCAACACCACCTAGATACACTGATACTGAGATAGGTAGTTATCTAAACACCTAGATAAGGAGAGAGGAACTAACTTATTATAGCATACATATACAGCTATCTAGATGGGCAGAATGTTAATTGATTTCTATCTCTTATTGTTAAGCACACATAACTTGCCTCCTTTTGTGAATTCTTACTAAACCAGGGAAGACAGAAAAACCACTTTTGCTGATGAACAGGTTTCTGTCTCCCAGCCCCTCGGGCCCAGCCCTGCAGTCAGGAGCTAATTAAGAACAAGGTAGGCAGCACAGAGGGTTCCTTGGCTTTGATATGATGAGAAATTCGTGTCGTCCAGAATTTTTTTTTTTTAGATTGGCCATAACTGGGATCACATCTCATCATGACTGACTACTCAAAAAAATGGATAGCTGGTTCATTTCCCACCATTCCTATACTTCTATGGAGATAGGAAAGAAGTGTATGTACACACGCACAATTCACTACTTTGAACTGATCTTCAGTATATTCTAAATTGAGAGCGTGTTTACTTCCCGCCGGTCCCCATCAGTCCTGACACCGCCGACCCCCCAGGAAGGCCTCCGTTACTCCGAAACCCACCCTGGTTGTCCACTTCCTCAGCCATGTTCACTTGCATGAGTCACTTGCTTCTCTGAGTTAAAATTTCTTCAAGTAAAATGGAAATAAAAATAATTTCTAACCTGTCTACATCATGGGACTCTCTGAGGCTCAAAGATAGTCAAGGAACATGGAAGTCCTTTGAAAACCATAAATTACAACCCCAGAATAGTTTTTATAGGCTATGCCGATGACTGGGCAGCTCATAGACTCAAATGCCCCAAATCCCCCAGATTTTAATCACAAATCCATGTATCTCCACTGTGGTGTGCAAGCAAAGTGTGCAAAGTGGAAATGGGACTCAGGTTTCATGGCTGATAAATGTGCATAAAGTGCAGACCAGGGCGCCGAGGGAGAATGGACGACTGCAGGGAGCCCGGCTGGCGCTGGGCCCCACACAGGGACTGTGCTGAGAGGGGACAACACCTAGGGCAAGGAGCGGGGGTTCACAGGTTCCCTGGAAACTGCAGCAACTTATTCCCAAGAGGCAAAAAGGACAAGGGTGCCAGAGTCACCCTGAGAAATTCCCCCGTGGCTCCAAAAATCTAACCAGAAAAGTTTCCTCTCCGATTCCCAGGCTGTCCTGAGAAGCTGTGCTGGTTGCCAGAATGGCCCTGAGCAGAAAGCTCTGCCTTTTCCTCGTTCAGTCCCAGGCTTTGCCAAAGTCAGATTGGCAAAGAGACTTTAGGAGAACCAGAAAGAGCTAAAGACAGAGAGAAATGACGCTTTTTTTCTTTGGGATTAACGAAAACTTCAGGCCTCCCTGCCTGTCAGCAGGATTTGTTTCAGGAAAAAAAAAATACCTGAAGTTTCTGTTGTTTTTTTTAAGGTAAAGGTATTGCAAAACAGGAGGACCCCAAATTAAAAGATTAGAAATGACACACTAAAGCCAGGTGACTGACTGGCAGTTGTCATTCTGTGCATATGGCACCGAAGGAGAAGACACAGATTTTCCCTGGTCTGGCCGACCTCACCGGGCCGCCTTCCTCGGTTCTCCGCTGCTGGCGACACTGACATCGGATGAAATTTCTCAGACACTTCATTCCCTGCCTTTTATCCAGAGAACCTCTGTTTGGGGAATTTGTGTGCCTTGCATTACAGTTCTGTTTACTTTTCTCCATCACGCTCTTTCCCTTGTTTGCAAAAAGTTTAACATCAAAATACGACTAACTGGTGACTTTTTTAGTTTTCCAAAGGGAAGGTTTTTTTCCCTTAGAGCCCCAGCGCAGGCCCACCACAGGGACAGGTCTGCCGCGTCACGGCGCACACATCATTCCCCACACGTGCTAAGGGGACTGAGAGCTCTTAGACCTTCACCCTTCTGGCTCAGCAAGGCCGGGCTGTGGTCTCAACACTGGATCCCACTGCATGATTATCTGAGGCCTGTCACTCGGCCCAAAGCGGGGCGATTCAAATCACGAAGGGGACCCGGAGCAGGTGACGCTCCTTCCTGGGCATCAGCAGAAAGGGGCCGTCTGGCTGGTCCCGGGGACACTTACATTGTGCAACTTGTAGTACAGCCCACAGGCGTTGCAGACGGGGTCCCCATTGGCGTTTCTTCTCCAGAGAGTGGTCGTGGTGGTCTGACAGTTCGCACAGGACGTGCCTGCCCTCCTTGCTGCCGACTGGGAGCGGGGAGAGGGGGAAATCAAAACAAATGTTACATGTGTTCAGAACTACGGGGACAGACTTAAAAAACATAAAGAAAGAAAGACAAGAAAATATCACTGAAATCAAAACTAGCAAGTGGCCCACATGAAAGTCATAAAGATCCCCAAAAGCTGCCTCAAGAAGACAATAGAGACCATCCACTGGCCCAGGGGCACGTCAGACCGCAGACAAGCGGGCAGAGTTTACGTAGCCTGCTGTACTCCAGAGCCGTCCCGAGGATCAGAAAGCCAGCGCCGCCTCTCTGACGTAATGACCCCGCTACCTCATCTGACAAAGCTCGCCAGATGCTTAATTTTTAGGGGTAGCAATTTTGAATTAACCAGATCAGTTTTGGCACCAGGCCCTCAGTGGCCTTTTCCACCAGGCCCACATGAAGCCTTCCTCAAGTTCAACTGCCAGGAATATCCACTCTCAACGAGGCAACTGGCTATCACAATACTCGGACAGCCAAGGGGGAACGAACCTGAGCATCTAAGAGCACTTTATAGATCCCGAATAAAGAAATGCCTTAGTGGGAGGCAAGCAGTGCCGGAGCGGAGAACGGCCGGGCCTGGGTGCAGCGTGCATCACGGAGTGTGTATCTTGGGACGCACTGAGCAGCCATCCTAAATGTACATCACCCACACCTCCAGGCTTGGTCACTCATTGTGACAACCACCCGTATTCTCTTTAGGGGGCTTGCAGTACGTGAGACAAGATGAAAAGAACAAGGAATTTCGTTATTCAGCAGAAACACTGGCCCTTCTCTTGCTGTCATCTCCTTCCACCTTCCTGAGAGTCGTTTCTCCTGCTGCTCACCGAGCAGAACAGTTGCAGGTCAGGTATCAGGCTCAACATGAATTTTAATTATTTGATGCTGTTACTGCCTTCAGGTGGGAGACTTTTTTTCTTTCACTTTTGACCCACTTAAATGTGTAAGGGACCTATTCTCTGTGTCCATACTTTTTAAAAAATTAAAAACTTTTGAAAGCAAATGAAGTTGGGACATTTCTAACACAGCCCTCTCCAAGTCCTCGCCTCTCCCCGACATAACAAGAAAATTTTAACTGCAAAATTACTCCTGCCTGTGGACTCAAAAATATTATGAAAGGTAAACGGAGAAAGAATTTAGTTTGTCTTTATCTGTGATCAAGAAAATTCTGGCATGGTTATAAAAGTGTGGAACAGAAGCTACAGGGGTCATGGTACACTTCTCCATCAATATTTTTTCAAGCAAAAAGTTGGGCCAAACACCCAAAGCTGTCAAATATGGAAAACCCAGTGGTAATTCTGAATTAACCAGACTGATTCCTTCCCTTGCAAAGCCACTAAATTGTTCCATAGATCTGCTATTCCTTCCAGCAGAGCTATGCCTTTTTTCTCTATCTTCTTTTTAAAGTCATTCTTTATTTTCTGTGTCCTAAGGAACTAGAAATTAGAAATGTCTCCTGTCTCTCATAATTGAGAAAGTTCTGCATTATGGCTGTCCATTTTGAAAATCTTTCACCACAATCCAAGAGTACTCCCTCTAACCCCACCTGCCTTTACAAAATGTGGTGATTTAAGATTTCAATAACTGATCTCAAGAAGAAAAGGATACAGAAAATCAGTGTTAAGGATCTTGACAATTGTGTTCTTATGTGATTATCTCCCTGTACTTTTTTTTCTTTAAAATAAATACTTGGATATCACAGATAGCCTTGTATCTACTCAAGTACTGGATTTTCCAGCCCAACAACTTTGAATGTACATACAAGCACATAATGCCAACTGGTAAATTAGAGCATCAGAAGACAAGCTTCATGGTACGGTCTTTGGCAGTATATTGTCAGTAATATAAACACAAGGAGGCTCACAATACATGGGCCCGCAGACTTTATGCAAATTTATATAGAACCTCTAAAGGCCACGCTAACTGGTTCACTAGCAGGAGACAAAGTACTTTATTAAAGCGAGTTCCTCAGCTAGTTGTTAGACATATGAAAATCCTTGCAACACTAGGAAAAATAGTGCTATGGACCTTCCCTTCAGTTATTTTTCTTATTTCCTGCATGAGTTTATTCAGTGTTAGATATGCATCTTATGGAAGAGTTCTCTACATTATGGGTGGTCTTTACTGAGTCTGCAAATGTGAAAAGCAAAAATAGCAAACTGGAGAGAGAGCTGGTGCGAAGGACCAGGAAATATCAGAAAGAAGAGAAAGAAAGTTCTAGGTATTCAGAAGTCAAATACATCTAAGAGCTAAAAAAAATACATCCTGAATGTGCTCTGGGCATATGAACTCTATGGAACTAAAAATATAAAATCACCTAGAACAGATGAGTAAGAAAGAAAGGATAGCTAAAATATGACAGCCGATGAACTCTAGAATTAAAAGCAATTATTACTCAGAGTTCTAGATATTTCTTAAGAAAGGTGAATGAAGACAAAATTATATGAAATGCAGGTAGAGCCCTCCTATGCCATCTGCCCAGACAGAAGAAACCTCAAGAAAATATCAAATGTACTTTTGCTGGTCAATCAGCCCACAGTCCAAGACTTTCCTTCCCTTTTCCTTCCTTTTACCTTAAAAAAGAGAAAGCTCAATTATAATGGCATCATGACTTATTTTAAGAGGAAGGTTTTTGTTGTTACTTTTTTTCTTTTTCTCTTTTACTTCTTTCTTTCTTTTTTAAACTAAGGCCAGGTTTTGAGTGATTCAGAACATTCTTTTGTGGTGTAATCACATTCATTCTGTGCTAACACCTCCAGCCATTTCTTTTTCCAAACATGTCTTGTTCTGAGACGTTCCAACATCTTGATGTTTAGGTTGGGGAAGCTGAGTTGTTGTTTATGAGTTATCTCCAGCACTCAGATATCCGGCAGCTTTTTCCTAGGAAGTTAGCTTTGCACATGAGAGAAGGGAAAAATAATACCGAAGCGCAAGAGGACGAGTGGGGGGAGGTGGAGAAAGTTGGAGCAGGGGGCAAAGATCAGAAAAAATAAAGCTTCAAGACCAAGTATTGCCAAAAATTAAAGTCACGTGGGCACCTCCATCCCTAGAAAGTTTTTCCTTCTTCTAAAGAGGAAGTGAAAGGTGTTGAATTGCACTAAAAATCTGATGTGGAAGACAAAGAATTTTTTTAAAAGAATAGGTTTTTTTTTTTTTTCCGGCTCCCCTTAGAATTTGATGGATGTTACTTCATCCATTAATAGGCATGGGGAAATTCCCCTCCTCCCCTCTCTACTTGGTGAGTGTCATCACCACAAAAAGCATTTTGATCTCTTGACTGTGGTCAGAGTTATCATCTGCCAAACCTGCTTTTATTTGTCTGTTACATACAAGTTGCTATTCAATCTGGCCTGAGGTTCCAAAGAGAAGCCTACAAATGAACCTCTCCTGCTAGGTTTCCTTATAAATGCTAGGCAGTACCAAGGTTTCTCAAGTATTCCTAAGGTTCAAGAAATTTAAGAAAGAAAAAAGAGAGGTGAAAAACTATTATTCTACCAATAGCAGTGCAAAGGGAAAATAAGACTAAAAGTGGGTGAGACCAACAGGCAGGGCAGAATCACAATTTCCCAGAGGAATTGGTGTGGAAAGTTCTCAATTCTTGAGCCCAAGAGAGAAGGGAATCTGCAAGAACTTAATGGCTGCTGTGAGTGAGGTTCAGTTAAGTGGCCCCATCAACCTGAAAGCACTTGCACCTAAGGTTCATCCATGGGGCTAAGGCAGCTCCGAGTCCGTGATCACCTCCCTACAACTTCAGGAACATGCTCTGGATGGTGGTGCCTAGCACTTTCCATTCTCCTACTAAACTTCTGTGAAACACCCATTATCCATGCATCTTCAATCAGTCCCCCTGGTCCCTGTTAAAACAATTATTCCACTAGCAAATACATTTAAGATTTGATAACCACGAAGTCAACATCCTTAAAAACTGGATCAGTGACTTAAGAAATGTGGAAGGGAAAAACAAGAGAGAAAAAGAGCTTTTCTGTACATCTAATTTGCCAAAAGAAAAGAAAAGGAAAAAAAAAAAAACCTGTCCAAGCAAGCTGACATGATTTTGAGCTGTCCTACCAATTTCCTGCAAAAAGTTCTCCTTTCTGAAGAGAGAAAATTAAAAACACAAAACGGTTAGTGTGGGAGCTGTGCTTCCCAAGGAGAACTCACCAGCCTTCGCTTGGGCTTAATGAGGGGTCGGTTCTGCCCGTTCATCTTGTGGTAGAGCCCACACGCGTTGCACAGGTAATGCCCCGTTCCGTCCCGTCGCCACAGGGGGGTTGAGGTCGCCCCGCAGTTCACACACTCCCTGCCTTCTAGAAACAAACCACACATAAGTCACTTACCGAAGGAAAGCAGGCCGACAAGCTGGGAATCAGGGGATGAAAGTACAAGTGAGAACTTTCTCTCTCCTCCCCCTTTTGGGGAGCTTTCCTATCCCCACCTCTCTTGAGAGTGGCCCCAGGTTGAAAGGAGTTACTGTGTGGCCCTTCCGTGGAGGAACCGTTCCCGTACACACGCAGCTGCTGTCCCAGGAAGAGGCACAGGAGTGGACAGCAGCAGGACCTTGTTCTGAGCCTGCCTGACGTGAGGGGGAAGACGAAGCAGAGCCGAGGAGGAAGGCGAATTTCAGCATGAAATCGTTCCCTGAGAAAATTCTGAGCCGTGGACGGTGGCAGAAGCAAAACATTCCATTCATTTCCCTCAAAGGAAAACAAAGGTGACCCATTATGGTCGCTGGACCAGTCCATACGGAGCGATAAATAATGAAGATCAGGATGGGGAGAAAGGAAAGCGTAATCAGTGGCTAGATAGATAAATGTATCCTAAATAGATGAATAGATTGATCAACTGGCTGATTCATTTTAGGAGCCGGGGCTTTAGATTTTACTTCCAATAAAACTGTAAATGTCCGTGGCTAGCAAGAAATAGACGAAACTCCAGAAGGAGCTGCTCCTGTTTTCTCCCCAGAAAAGGCCAAGGTTTCCAATAGCTTTCCAGCCTCAAGTGTAACTATGAGCCCGGCCAGCCCAGGCCGGGAGGCGCGGAGGGCAGCTCTGGGCACTTGCAGGCAAGAATGTGGAGGGAAGAGGGGAGAAGGGGAGGGTGGGGAGGGGCAGGTCAGGGGCCCAGGCCAGGCGAGGACAGGGGCCTCTGGGGCTGATCCTTAACCAGGGCCCGCCTGCAGTTGCTCTTTTTCCAAAAAAACAAACAAACAAAATAAACAAAAAACCGGCCGGGCTGGTTGGAGCAGCCCTGACTCCAGGGGCAGGAGCGACCCAGACCCACCTCTGGAGGGAAAGCTCCGCGGAGAATCCCTCAAGACACCATTTTAGGGCACTGACTTCAGCTTCTGCCGAAAGGGCAAGAGGACAGCTTCTGGGAGGCCCGCCCGCCTTGGAGGGCTTTCTTCGCCTGGTGAAGTCAGGCTGACCCTGCAGGACTGGCCCCCCCAGGGGGGTCAGGGAAGGGCTCTGCTCTCTTCGGGGGTGCTGGCATGGAGGTTTCGGAAGATGGCAGAAGAGAACCATGAGCCTCTACAGGCTGTTTTGTGGTTAAGAGATCCATCAGCCAGTGCAAGGTAGAAGGAAGGCCTGGTGGGGAAGAGAGCCCGGCAGGGCACTTGGGAATCTTGACTCCCTACAAGGAAGACAAGCCTGGCTTTGGGGGCCTGGGAGCTGCTCAGGCCAGGGTCAAGGGAGGGACTGGGGAGCTCACACGTGTAGGCTGTGCTTGCGTCCAGGGACAGGCTCTGGGAAGGAAGAGGACTTTCACACGTGGAAGAGGTGCTGCCTCCTTTACCATGGAGTCCGTGAGGCTGCTGCGCAGTTTGTATCCACTTGGCTTTCTCAAAAAATTTTAAGGCGTTAAGAGGGACTTTGCTTTTTTGCTTCAAATTCCAAAAAGGTTCTTAACCCAGGGCTCACAGAGAGCCTGGTTTTGCACAAAACTGGCACTTGGGGGCCAGGAGCTCCTTCCCAGGGACCCAGTGGCTTCTGTCAGTCCTCAACAAAGGCTTTGGCCCAATTACCTCCAGACCCCTTCCCCCGGGTCAAAGCCTGCAGGATGTGGCCGGCTGGGGGTGGGGGAGCAGGGAGGAAAGAGGGAAGGCCACTGGTGGCCAGTGGGAGTGGGGGGGGGGGCCAGAAGGCTGGCAGCCCTCAGCCCTGGTGCAGAGCAGGTCCGAGCCGCTGCCGGGGCTCCAGGCCCCCTCCCCATCCTGCCAGAACAGGGGCCTCGCAGGGCCCAGCCATTTTGTCCTTTCCTCCCTGGCACGGGGGGTGGTCAGGTTTCGGAGCGCTAAGCCTCTCCAGCAGCAGCAGCAGCTCTGCTCCCAGGTGCCCTGCGCTGGGGGATCTCCCAGCCTGACGTGGTTTCCTTTCCTTTGTCAGGCATGGGGAGGATGACAGCTTCCTTTTCAGAGGGACCTTAAAAGCTAGCAATGTGGGCTCTTCAGCAAGGCTCTGCACACTAGAGCAATTTTCTGTCTTGATTCACTCCGCAAGTTCTCCACTGCCTGTGTGGGTTTTTCTTTTCTTTTTTTTTTTTTCTTTTCTCATTGTTGCCTCTAGTCGCTGACTTCAGCAAGCGAGCAGTTTTCCTAATGGAGGCCCTGACTGTGTCCCGCTTTCTTTCCCTCTCCTCGCTCCCTGCCTGGTGTGAACTGCTCACACAGACACCTCTGCTAGGTGACAAGAACCACAGAACAGCAAGGCCTCTTGACATCCAACAGCCATTCCCAAACACCCCTTCACCTCCGGCTGCAATCCTGGAACTGGGCTAGGCGGAAGGGGTAGGAGAGCAGGAGGTGTCAGGAGGAAGGTGGGCCCTGAAGCCCACAGCCAAGAGGAGCTGGGGGAGCTAAGAAATGGTCCTTTACCAAGAGGCTTTGTCTTCTGTCTGCAAAGACCTATCCCAGCACGGAGGGCCCGCACAGGCATCAAGAAAAGCAATTCGTGCCCTAACCACAGCTTCAACCATTTCTCCAAAATTTGACAATTCTCTTATCTCCTCATTGGCAAGTGCATTTGCAGAGAGGACGTTAAAAAAAAAAGAAGAAGAAAGCAAGTACTAAAACCAGAAGAATCCCCCTCAAGAATTCCCACCGCTTCCACCCTAGCACCCAGAAGGCATCTGGAAACCTCCTCCCGGCACTCTCACACTCCCCAAAAGCCCCAGCGCCCTCACTGCCCGGGGGTGCTGCTCTTGGGTTTTTTCGACTGTGAGAAAGGAACAAGTAGGAAGTAAAAAGCCAAATGCGAGGTCTCCTCTCCTCTCGCCCCACCAAAAATAAAATAAAATAGGTATCTAGGTGCCCTTGGTTCTGGTTTAGGGAAACCGCAGCTCGGCCCCCCTGCCCCCCCCCCCCCCAGGGTTCAGCCTCAGGGAAGCCGGAGGCCTGGGGGGTGTGCAGCAGAGGGGAGAAATCTCACTCGGAAATGAGGGCAGAGAAACCAGAGGCTCTGGGAAAAGTCACTGCGCCCCCTCCCCACACACAAACCACCATGCCGGCCTCAGATACCACCACCTTCCCCAAAACTTTTAGCCCCACCAGAAGAGAAAACTTTTTTGAAAAAAAATCCCATCACTACCTCAAAAGGCACAGGCTTGCACTCTTTGCGATCAGCCCTCAAGCCTCACTCTCACACCGGTTTGTCTGAGTGACATCTGTGTCAGCCCCTTTCTCTGGAACCCTACACTCCAAGCCCCGGCCTCCGGGGAGCAGCACCCTTCCCCTTCCCTACTCTGTGCCTCTGCCAGCCAGCCTGCGTCCTTCTCTCTCTGCCGACTTTCATGTACTGAACATGCAGGTCTGAGTTTTTCTGTCAGCCTAACCGCATCCGGACTCTATTAAAGTTCCTGGCGCGGGATAAACAATGCAACTGTCGCGTGCAGCAGTCTGAAAATAATTGGATTAGCTAAAACATATCAACTAAATAGAGACAGTCCTGCCTAGGCAGTCGGAGTGAATGTCACCCTGGAAAAATCCCTGAAAACTGATCTCATGGTCACTGGGCCCCCGGAGCCCTCCTTTGGAAGTTTTTTAAACTGGGGGTTTGAAAGCTCTTGTTTCAACACTGCTCATCTCACCCATAAAACACAGGTGATTTCCCCCACTGCTTTGCCTCTAGAATCTCTACAGACAGAGGGCAGAGGCGAGGCCGCTGGACAGGACTAGGGGAGCCCACCCTGAAACGCACACACCCAGAAAGACACAACATTTTCCCAAAATCATCTCTAAAGATGTTAAATCTCATCTCAGGGAATCCCCATCTCTCTGATTCAACTGCTTTGGTCGGAAACAAAGTTGGTGATGGATTATTTTACTTTTAAAGCAGAAATATTCTGTGTGGGTTTTGTGTTTTGTTTTGTTTTTTAATGCAAGTGTGTACAACGGGAGAATAAACATGCAGCGTGCTTTCAGAGAAGGTGAGCAGAGGAGCCAGAGACACACACCTGGGGAATCGTTTTCAGTCCTTCCTACCTCCTCTGGCTTCAGATCAATCGAGGAATATGTCCTAAGACTCCCTCCTGCCCCTCCTTGCCTGTGCTACAAGCCTTAGAAGATACTGCAGGTAACTGGCCCATCCACTTTGATTTTCATCCAACTGTCGGCCCGGAGCAGAGCCCATCTCCCTTAGGGTGAGAGCTCCCTTTCTACCAAAAAGCATGTGTTCTGCTTCTGCCAGGGCCCCACCTCCCGCAAAAAATATATACAACTTTATAGGTGTGTTCTGTTGACTGCATGACCCTCTCTGAGCTGAGCCCAGAGGAACAGTCGGACCTCCGGAGAGGCCGGGGGGTCACAGAAGGGACCTGTGTTTGTTTAGGTTTCCGGAGGTTTCGGTTTAGCATTAAACACTAGAGATTTACTTCCTCGGCCTTCCATTTGGTCTTGGAAACTGACTGAAGGTTACTGGCAGAACCCAGAAGTTCCCTGCAGGCCGGAGAGGGTATTTGTTTTTGTTTGTGTCTTCCTTCCCCAGCTCACTGGGGGGTTGAATTAGGCCCCAATTCCCCTGTGCTCTGAACCCTGGAAGGAGACATGACACACCCCATCCTTTCCCAGCTGGAAGAAAGGGGAGAGATCAAGTCTCAGAAGGGTCTGGAACACCACCCAGCTCCGCTAGGGGCGAGTCTGCGGGCTGTCCTGTCCCTGCCCTGGCCTGAGGAGTTGGAAGGCCGGAGGGGAGCCAGGCCTCGGGGCAGAAAAGGCGCCTACCTGTGCTGGACCGCGCCTTGGGCCTGGCCTTGCATCCGAAGCCGGTGGGGGAGCCCCCCAACAGGCTGCTGGGCGGGAAGAGTCCGGAGCTGTATTCGGGGACGTAGGGCGGGTAGGTGGTGATGGGGTGGTGGGCGGTCGAGGCGGCGCCCCCCAAGGTGGTCATGCTGGCGCGCGCGTGCGGCGACTCGAGCTTCATGCCCTCGGGCAGCGGCACCTGGTACTTGATGCACTCCTTCTCGTCCTGGCGCGCCGAGCCGGCCGAGCCCGGGGTGGACAGTGCCGGGTCCGGGGACACGTCCTTCGGCGGGGTAGGTGGGAAGGTGAAGAGGTGCGGGCTGGAGTGGCCCGCGGACAGCGAGGAGGACGAAGCCGGCGGGTAGACGGATAGCGGCCCGGGGGAGCCGTGGTGGATGGACGTCTTGGAAAAGGGGCTCAGGTTCCAGGGCGATGCGGTGTGGTGGCTGCCCAGGGCTTTGCCACCGTCCAGCCAGGGCAGGGATCCGTGCAGCAGGGGCGGGCGGCACACCTGACTCCCTGCGCAGAGCACGGGCAGGGGCACGAGAGAGAAAGCGGTGAGCGCAGGGCCCCTGGGATTCTCCCCACCACCCAGCCGGTGCAGGAACATGCCCAACCCAGGCCGGCGCTGCTCAGGCCCACGCTCTCCACCTAGGCGGCCCCACGAGGACTGTAGCAGCGCACACTGCACACTGTCTCCCACGCAAGTGTTCCATCAAATCCAGCGGCACTAAAGGCCGAGTCTGACACCCCAGAGGCACTGCGAGGGAGTGGAGGAGGGCCCCTGGGCTTATTTGGCCTCTCCAGACACACTTCCTAAATCACACCCCCTGAGGTCTCTCTCTAGAACCCGACTTGATTTATTGGTTTCCTTCAATGACCTGGCGTCCTCCATCCCAAACCTAATCCCAGGCAGCCTGATAAGAGGGTCTGTGAACGATGAAGCCTGAAGGTAGCAAAACTGCTCACCACCAGGAAAACAGAGTGGACCTTCCACAGGGGCCGGGCAGTAGGCCCCAGGTTCAGACGCCCAAGCGCAGGGAGGAGGGGGCTTGGAAGACCACAGAGGCATTTACTCATCTGTCCAAGCAACCCTACTTCCCTGCTAGCTCATCACTGGCAAGGCCTGAAATGGGATTTGCAAGGAAGTTTTCATTGCTCAGGCTGTGGGATTGAATATCTAAGGCTAGACCCTGGGAGAACCTTTTTTTCTGCCTTTCTCATCCTCCCAAGTTCTACAGAAGATGAAATGAGCCCATCTACCTTCAAAGCTGTGATTCCCCCCAGTGCAACATGTGAATTTTCACCTGAGCCTGAGACACAAAATTCCAGTTTATGTGTCTGTTTCCCTCATACACAGTATCTTTGGCCTTCATTTAAAATACGGTTTTAGGGTAGCCTAACTCAGACAAGTCCACACACTCAGGGGTAAACGAAAGCTGCAAATCCACACACTTAACGATCTTTCAATCCAGTACCTGCCTCAGCATTTCATTCTATTTAACCATTAAGAACAATACTGAAACTAAAATCTTAAGAGAGAGGAAGGGGAGGAGAAAGGAGGGGAAAGGCGAGTTCTCTGAACACCAAGGGTCAAGATTCATATTATACAGGAAGTAGTATAGTAAATAATATTAAGTCTGCATCTACCGCATTTCCACTTAACTGCTGATCTGCACAGAACAAGGGCAAAGAGCGCCCCATCCGCGGAACAACTGTTTAAAACCTGGTGACAGCAAGGCGGAGGACGCCTGCTGCGGAAGGGGCTCTGTCACCGGCGCCAGCACGGGCTCCAACTGGGGGACCCGGCAGACCCAGGTCGGCAGGGCTGAGAGAGGCTCACGCTCTCTCCGCCTGAGACTGTGCTCTTTCTTCTTCAGAACGAGCTAAGGCTGCAAAGCGTTAGAGCTGTTTCCCCCTAGCTACAGAGGGCTCGGTTTCTGCTTAACATTTCAGAACTGCCCTGAACTTTTCAAGATGAAAAAGAAAGGAAAAAAGACAACTGGAATCATTTCTACTTAGAAAGAAACCCTGAGGCATCCTACGTCTTCTCTGGGAGCCTGATGGGGCTGTGGTAGGCCAGAGGAGAGGGTCAAGGCAAGAGGCGTGGGGAGCAGGAACGGGGAGAGCGAAGACCAAAGGCGCAGGAAAATTCTGTGCAGCCGGGAGTCGAGGGAACCTTAAAGTGTCCAAGTTAAGACGAGACTCTCCACGAGATCCCCTCCAAGCACCAAACTCCATTCCTCAGAGCCTAGAGCGAGGAGACCCGCCTGCAAACTAAATGCACTAGCTTTGGGGAAAGGTTAGAAAAGAAAAACAAAACAAGGAAGGGTGTGAGTAGATAAATCTCTCCGGCCTTTCTGGAAACTGAGGCACGACAGCAGAAGCCCCGGAGAAGAACTTTGGGGGCCTGGGGAAGCGAAGCCTTTTGAAAGAACCAGGTCCGTGCCGGGTTTGCCCAGCGCCGGCGGCGGGGCTCGGGGAGCTGCGGCCGGCAGAGGCAGAGCCCGGGCTCCCGCGGCCGAGACCTCCGAGGCTCCCGAACCTGCGGCCGCGCGGGGAGAGGGAACTGCAGCTCTGCGCCCTCCAGGTGAGCGCCAGGCCCGGGGACAGCAGCCGCGGAAGAGGCGCCGGCTACGCCTGTTTTTAAAAACACACTCTCGCGGCGCTCGAGACGGCTTCCTCGCCCATTTCCGGGCCCCAATTTTTTTTTTAATGGAGCGGTAACGGCACTTGGGGGCTTTCGCCGGGTCTCCCCACTCCCTGCTTCTTCCCTGCCTCCCTGACCCCGGAGAGCGGAAACGGCCGAGCCTGGGTCCCCGCACCCGGGGCGCACTCACCGTGGTGGGTCGGAGGGTACCTCTGCACGGTGGCCCTCACCGAGTTTCCGTAGTAGGACGGGACATGGTTGCCTTGACCGTCGATGTTAAAAAGTACATCCACCTCCTCCGGCAGGGGGTACTGCGTCGGGTCCATGTAGGAGTGGCCGAGGCCTGGGTGGTGCGTGTCCGGGTGCTGCCCGTTGAGAACCGCGGGGTGGTGGTGGCTCACCCAGCGCGGCTGGTCCGCCGTCACCTCCATGGCCCCCGCTGCGCTCGCGCCCTCTCGCCGGGCCCGGAACCCGCGCGCGCGGAGAGGGAGGGCGGTCGGGCTAGGCGGTCAGGAGCCTCCGGGACTCTGCAGGTGCTTCTGCCGTCGGAGGGACGAGGGGTGTTTAATGGTTTTTCAATAGGGGGATAGAAAGCTGGGAAGGAAAGGTGAGCAAATGAGGGTTTTGTTTTGTTTTGTTTTTTAATCTTTGCGGGGTAGTTTAGCAAGGAGAAGAAGAATAAAAAAGAAATTCCAAAAAATAGGTATGAAGTATAAAGGGGGCTTAAACTGTCAAGGGAGGGAGCGAGACCGGCTGAAATTCTGCAGGCGTGGCCGCTCTGCACCGGGGGTCCTCAGCGGCTCCGAGCCTGAGTCTGTCCTCGGGCTGCCTGCGGAAGAGAGAGGGGGAGACCTGGGTGAGCTCCTAAGCACTTCAGCCCCTGAGTTTAGGCAGTGCCGCCCCCTCCCCTCCGGCAGCCCGACTCCGCGCCGGCGCCCCCGCGACGCGTACCCACAGGCGCACACGCGCACGCCTCCCCGCGAGCGAGCAGAGCCCCGACGCGGCCGCTCAGGCGGCGACTTCCAAGTCCATCCCCAGCAGCCCGGCTCTCCCGGGGGCCCTGAGCCGACTGAGCGGTTCCAACTTGGGCGACAACTCCCTCCCGCCAGGGACACCGGTCCCAGGACCTTCCTGCCCGCCTCTAGACACTCTCCAAAAGAGGAGGGTTGAGTTTTAAATGTTTTAAAGTCCTCCCAAATGGATGCGGGGGGGGGGGGGCCGAACAAACTTAACCAAAAAAAAAGTCGCCAATACCAACCTGGGAAGCGAGGAGCAGAGAGGAGGCGGTGGCGGCGGCGGCGGCGGGGGACCCGAGAGCAGAAACTGCTCGGTCAGATTGCGTGGCTCGCTCTGTCTCGCGCGCTCTCCGTCTCTCTCTCTTTTCCTCTCTCTCTCTCCCTCTCTCAGTATTTTTTTTTTTTACAGGGAATGCATTCTTTCTGAAAGTATCAAGACGGCGCCAGGCAGCTCAGTGTTCGCAGACAGCTGTGGCGCGACGCAACTTAAGGAGGTTCTAGTGTCATCCGCGCCGAGGGGGGGAGGAGCCTGGCGCTGGCGAGGAGGGGACTGGATCTACAGCACAAGGAAACTGCAACCCAAACCCTCTCCAGGACTTCACCACCCCTGGCGCCCCCGCCCCTCCTCCCGCCCCTCCACTGACCGGAAAGGGGGCGCCGCGAAGGGCGGCCGGGCGGAGGGGCCGCAGGCGGGTGGGCGCGGCCGGCAGACCCGGGCGCAGGGGGCGGGCGGCGGGAATTCGCGCTCTGGCCCTTTAAATGAGGCTCCCGCTCCTGCCAATTCATTCCGGCCGTGCAGATCTCTTCGGGCCGGGGCAACCGACCTGCCCCATTCATAAAGTTAATTTCTACAGGCAGCCTTTCCTTTTCAGACTTTTTTTTGAGCAACCTTTTTTTTTTTTATTTAATCCAAGGTATTTGGGAGTTTATTGATTTGGGGCTATGGCATGTAAAACTGATCGGGGAAAACACGCTAACGTCAAAGTACTTTGAGATTCGCCTCTCGGGAGAATTGCCCAAAAGATGGAGGAATCAGGCAGAAGGAATGCGTCTTTGATCTAATACCCATGTTCCTTTGGTGGTCGTGGTCAGCATTCCCCATAGCCTCTTGCCTTAGCAAGCTTCTGCAGTGAATGTTTCAGCCGTTCCCGCTGTCTCTTCCAGACCTAATATTCGCAATTGATGTTCGCATTTGACTTGAGTGACAATAGTGATGGATGGAAGGGACGGGATAGACACTGGTTCGCCAAGTGCAGTGGGAGTGGTTAGATCTTTACTCCAAACCCAACTTTTCCCTTCACCCGCCCCAAGCCCTACACTCGCCGTCCCAGCGCTCCCCGGCCGCCTCCCCGACCCTACCCGCCGCGGGGCAGGACAGCAGCGGCCTCCCCGGGCCCTGCAACTCTCCGACGGGCTCGGCGCTGCTGGGCGACCGCGGGCGGAGAGTGCGCTGCTCAGAAAAGTCCAACAAGGGGCGGGGCGGGGCGGGGCATTGAGGGGGCCAATCAGCGCGCGAGGCTGCGCATAAGTGGCGATTGGTCGGCCCCGCGGGCTCCAACCTCCCCAGCCCGGCCGGGTACTTTGAGTCACTGCATCCCCTAGCGGCGCGCAAGCTCCTGCAGCCGCGCAGCCCGACGGCGGGCCCGGGCGAGCCGGGGTCAGGCGGCGAAAGAGGGCTCGGGTTCCACCCTCAGGTCACTCCAGGGCCATACGTGCGGGTAGAGCGCGGGGTCTCCCGCACGCTTTACCAAGGACTGCACTAAGAGCTGGGCCTGAGGTTGTATTTGAGTTAAAGACATTATTCCGTATTCACTCCACCCCATAAAATTCCCTCAAATACAAAATTCGAGATAGGGAATAACGTCCCTACAAGTAAATTTTGGAGCATTCCTTTCATGCGGTGAAGGAAGAACAACATTTAGCCTTAACTTGGTGTGTGGGGGAGATGTCTCAACACACAATCCTTGTAGGAAGATTAGTAAAATTTATTTGGAAGAAGTGGAAACGGGTCCACCGGATCTTGGATTTGGGGCTTCGGTGACCGTTTTCTTAAATCTGATGTTTGTTATGAATCAGGATAGAGCTTCTTGATACCGGACAGGGAGAAAATGCCTAAATTAAACACCTCCTCCGTGTTTCTCCGGAGCCCGTTTAGTCCGGTTTACTAGAGCAGGCCAATAAAGGAGCATCGATTTCCCTTTCACTCTGACCACTTCTCTCCAGGGCCAGTCAAGCTGCCAGCCTCTTCTCTTGCTCACGGCAAATATCCAAACCTTTTAATTATTTAGTTGGTCTAACATTCACTGGAAACCGCTCCATAAACAAGAACAGGGTAACGCGCACACCTTTTTGCTAAATCTCGAGATTAAGAATGGAAGCAGAAAGGAAAAAATGAAAAGTGCTTCATAGCGCGGCAGAACAGGGCGAGGAGACCGTAGCCAGACCCCAGTTCAAACCACGCGCGAAACTCCAAACACAGCTCTTTGGTCCTCCCCGCCGGGACCTGGAAACCAGGGAAAGGATAACGTGAGCCAACCTCGGGAGAGAAAAGCCGCCGACGCCAGGACTTGAAAATATTGACTTCTGAGGCTAAGAAAGATTTAAAAGACAAAGAGAAAATATGTGTGAGAAGGAGGCCTTCCGGTGCAGCGGTGCCTCTCTAATAATGAACAAAACTGGGGAGGAGGGGGCTTTATTTGATTTAATTAAATCACAAGCACCAAGTCTGGCTGCACTAGGATGGAGACACGACCCACCCACCCACCTTGGAAAAATAAAAGCTCCTGGTCTGGGTGGTTTGGAGCTGGCGGAGAGGCGCGGGGGCTGCGGCTGGATGCCCGGTGTAATGGAGCCAGCCTGCAGGGGGTATTTAACATTTAATTCCCAGCCGGTCCGCCCCTGTTCCCGGACTGACAGTGGGTAATTGGGAAAAAGGACGTTGCTCTTTTGATGGCCCGCGCCGGCCAGTCTCGCCGACGCCACACTGGGTTTGACGTCACGGGCCCAGCCCCAGAGCCGCGAGCAGAGAGCGGGGGAGGCGGGGGAGGGGAGGGGAGGGGAGAGGAGGGGGTCCCCGGGAGGGAGGGCCGAGGTCGGCCGGAGACCGGAGACCCACGGGGAAGAAAGGGGGAAGGGAGAGAGCCGGAGGAAGGCTGCGGCTCGGGGCCTGCGGGGAGAGCCGGGCTGCGGGGGTCTGGGCTAGGCCCGGCGCCGGCCTGACCCGCCTCGCCGGCAGAAGCTGGCCCGGCTTCCTCCTCCCGGGGCGGCAGGGGGAGGGGAGGGGCTGGCGGCCGCGGAACGGGGGTAAAGGAGGTCCTGATTCCCCTGTTCCGCAGCCCGCAAGGCGATCCCGGCCTCCTGCGGAGCCGCCTCGGCACCCCCCTGAAGCCCTGGCACCCTCGTCCCCAGGCGCCCCGGGCGGGCCCGGTCCAGCGAGCCCCCCTTCGCTACCCGGGGCGGCCGGCGGAGCTCCGGTGGAGGAGGCGGGGAGGACACCAAGGAGGATGCTGCCGCCGCCGCCGCCGCCGCAGGGCCCTGGGCTGCCGCAGGGCGCGAGGCCTCGCCGCAGGGTAAGGGGCTGGCGCGGGGTCTGGTGCCCGGGGCCCTGGGGCAAGCATCCCGGAGCAGTGCAGGCGACGGCGCCGCCCCCGCCCCAGCCCAGGGCCGAGTGTGCGGCCGCGGGAGCCGGTCTGGCCCATCTGAAACGCCAAGCCTCGAGGCGGCTGCTGTAGGCGTCAAGTTGAGCGGCGTGTGTGTGCCCTCTTGGGGAAAGGGTAAGAAATGGAGCCTGGTTTCCCTCCCGGGTCGGGGTGTAAGCTGGGACCCGCACACACCCAAACACATGCCCCCGGACAGGTCCCTCCCACTCGCCCTCCCGGGAGCACAGAGGCTCCGTCCGGAGGAGCGTGGAACCCAGTCCTGCAAGGAGCAGCAGCCCGCCACGCAGAGGGGAGGAGCGTGTTCCCCAGGCGCACCTCTGGGGTCGCAGGGCCCAGCGAGCGGAGATCCACGCGGTCGGCGTCACCCAGCCGAGCCTGGCGACCGGCGCGTCCAGGCGAGCCCCGCGGGGCAGAGGTGCCGGGAAAAGCGGCCCCGAACGCCCGCGCGCTGCCCGCAGAGGGTCACCAAAAAAGTCAAGCCTCGGGGTCCAAATCATAAAGCTACTAATCCTGCGCAGGGGGAGTAAGTGTGCTTGGGGACGCCCGGGGCGGTCATTTGAGCGTGTTTACTTAAGGACTTTGCAAGCCGAACGCCCGCGAACCAGTCGGATTTCCAACGAGGCAGCAAATCTTTGCAGGCGGGAAAAAGCAGCAGAGCCCGGCCGCGACGCCGCGTCTCTCCCTCCGGAGTCGCGGCGCCGGCCTGGGCGGACCCGGCCGCGCAGTTCAGACAGAAATGAAGCCGGGAACCTGCAGGGCTGGGAGCGGGGAGGGCGCGGCACGACTGCAAAGGCCAGAAATTGGAGCGTGGCCCCGAGGCCCTGGCGAGATGGGGCTAGGGGCAGAGCTGTCCCTTCCCATTCCAGCCGGATCAATCGTCCTAGGCAGCGATCGATCAATAAAGATGGTGCGAACCCGCTGCAGTCGCCGTGCTTCTGGGGAGGAAGTGGAGGCCAGAGGGTGCAGAGGCCGGCTCCCAGCCCCAGCTCGGTTCAGGGCCGCTCTATCTGCAGGCTTCAAGCCGGCTGCCCGTTCTTCTCCGGGAACCGCGCGCAGCCCGGCAGGGCCTTTAATTGGGTATCTCCACTTTAATGGTGGCTATTGTTGGGGCAATTAGCGAGAGACAATAAAGACCGAGAGGCGTTTAATTCGATTCCTTGCGCCGCCGCAGCCGGGACGGGAGCGCTCTAGAAGTGGCTGGCCGGGGTAGGGGGGGAAGATCTGGTTAAGTGACGGCCCCCTTCCCGGCAGGTTTTGACGTAGGTGTGGAATTCTAATGTGACAAGTTGAAAGCGAGGCTAGAGCGACCAGGTACTGGTCCTGGGCGAGGGAAACCTGTCCTGGGCCGCGCTGGCTCCGCGGGGCGCGCCCCGGGAAGTCCGCGCTGCGGCCTCGGGGCGGGTCCCCTAAGTATGTGGGAGGGAGAAAAGCAGAGAGGACAGAGACGTGGAAAACAGACTCTTCCTCCTTACCCCAGGTCCCCCACCTCGATCACCCGAACCGCATCTCCATGTCTTTGCCCACTGGGGAGGAGGGGCGAAGGAGAGAAGCCCCTTCGGGCGCCTACACACCTCACTCTCCAGCCAGCCGGCCTCTCTACCCCTCCTCTGCTCGGCCCTCGGGTTAGGTTACCGTGGCTGGGCGAGGAGTCCTACTGGATAAGAGAACAGCGCAGGTAAAGCTGTATAAACAGCTCACCGGCTGCCGGGCGGGCGGGTTACGCAGAGGACATGGCCCAAGGCGCCACTGCTGGCCGGGGCTGCGCGGCGGGTCGGCGGGGGAGCCCGCTGCGCGCGGCGCCGGGAGCAGCGCAGGTTAAACACTCGCTCTATCAGAACTGCCTCCCCAGCGCCCGTTCCTTTCCCGCGGGAGCTGAAATGCAGACTGCGGATCGAAATCAAAGGGGTGAGAAAAGCAGGCAGTGCAGGCTTCCAGTGGAACATGGGAGCAGGGGACTTGAAGGAACGCAGAGTAAAGGGGGCCCCAGAACTCAGTGGCAAAGGGAGGATGAGGGAGGTGGAAACGTCAGAGGGGAACAGCGGGAACTCAGGCGAAAAGGGCTCCGCACGCGTACCCCTCTTCCCGGCTCCTGCGCCGCCCGCCCCGGGCCCGGGTCTACTGGCCCCGGGGAAGCAGCCATAGCTTTTGGGGTGGTAGGTGGTTTGATTTACTTTTTTTTTTTCCTTATTCATTTATCACCGTTTAAAGCTCGGAAGGAACCCCGCTGGGCCAGAAGGAGATGCGTTCAGAGATTCCCCCCTCCCGCTCCGCCCCCGCCACCAGGCCGGGCCCTCCAGCTTCGGGGGATCCTGGCCCTCCCTCTACTGCCCGGGTGAGAAAAACCCTGATGGTAGCGAGATAAAAATTGGGTAGGTAGGGGTGTAGCGGAAAGGGGGAAGGGAGAGACAGGGGATTTCTGTTATAAGAGTTGATCAGTGCACAGGGCATGGGGTTGGCAATGGGGGAGCCCCGGGATCGGGTAGGAGAGAAAGATTTCCCCTTGGGAGTGAGTCGAATGGAATGCGAGTTACCCTCAGGAACGGTGACCCCGCAGCTCTCCCTCCCTCCTGGCCTCAGCGATTGGGGGGACGGGGAACGGAGGGGGGCACAGGAGGAGGAAGGGCCCCAGCGGCACCACACAGGACGGGGCTCGCGGCGTCTGGACCCAGTTTCTCCTCCTAGGTGGTTCTCAGGCCGCTCGCTCTGGACTCCCAGGAAAGGGAGCAACCACCCCAGCCAGGAAAGGGTCGGCAGCGCGGGACTCAGCAGGGTGAACTCCGGGCCTCGCATTTTTTGGGAGAGGAAAGGCGCACGGGCACCTGCCCCAACCATAGTCTCCCGGCGCTCCCAGCTGGTCGCCCGCCGCCTCGCCGCAGAGACCCTCCAGAGCTCCCCGGTTGCCCAGCCAAGCCCCGAGAACGCTAGCCTTCGCCGAGCCTCCTCTGGCCACTTCAGTTCAGCATTTCAGGAGGAGGGCCTTATCTTGGAGCTATTTTATTTTTACTTCTTAGATTATCCTGGAACCGGGGTATGATTGTTGTGGGACAATCAACAGTGGGTTTCAAGAGGAGGGGAGGGATTAGGTGGTGGAAAGTAATTTCGTTGAGATGAGAAGACAGTTGTTCCTGGCTTCCTTTGGGTATGCTGGAGTCTCCTTGATACAGTCTGTGAATCTGGGCTCAGAGGTGTAAAGAGGCCACCCTCCCGCGTGCAGCCCTCGCCTGCACGCCCCGCCACAGACTGCGCCCTGCCGGCGGCCTCTCACGCCATACCCTTGCCTACCGCTCCGCTCTCCGCCTGCCGCCTGTGCCACCTCGTAGACCCCAAGCAATTTGCTCTATAAAACAAAACAGTAGCCACACACAAGTGCCTGCAGACCCTCAGCGAGACACCCAGGGAGACCTCCACTCAAGCGCCTTGGGCAATTGCATTTCTCATCCTTTCCATTTCTCATCCTTTCCACCGCTGCCCCACCTGGTCACCATCTCTAGTCCCCACTACCCAGCGGCCAGAAGGAAAGAGGGGTTCGGACTCCAGCTCCAGGGCTTCCGTGGCCAGCTAGCTAGGTCTGCTAAACATCTGTCTGATGACACCAACCATTAAGACAACGAGATGATCAGAAATACTTGGTCCACACACAAAGACATACCGCAAAATGAATGCACAATTTATGTGTGAAATGGCTCAGACACCAAGAATGAGACAACACCGCAGTGCAGCCCAGAAATGCTTAGGATAACTCGGTACTAGAAAACACTGGGGTTTCAGACTCTTTCCCCACACCTTATCAGGACCCTAATTCTCCACTACCTCCCCTGGTTCCTAGGCACAAATGGCATTAACCTTCAGAAGAGGGGTTCTCAGCCACCAGGTTCCCATGTACCTGTGCCCTCCCCAGGCTCTATGATGGCCCTGGGCTGCTGGGAGGCCCAACGAGAGGCTCCACCAATGAGTGCCGAGGGATACCCAATGCCATCTCTTTCCTGCACCCCTGACTTACTCCTACCTTATGTATTGGTTGCAAAAGGGCAGTGTGGAAATATCAAATAAAGAAACATAGCTTCCCCTGTCTCCAGGCTTTTGGCAGGACAGACCAATGGTAATCCTGAGTCCTTGGGACTCACAGAGGTATCTTCTGTAGAATGGAGGGTGGGACTATGGGATGCCGGACTTGTATGCCTCGCACTGGTCACCCATATTCTCTGAACCCAGCTGCCTTCTCAAGCCAGGAACCTTATGTCTTGCAGGGCACCTGGATAGAAGCTGGGAGCTGGGCCTCCTGCTTGATCCCACATGGCACCCAACACCTACCTGGGTATTGGTCTGTCCGACCTGAACACCATAGCCCACCCAGAGTCAAATGGACAGAAAATAGTTCCTTTCCTCAAAATCACACAAACATATAAAATGTTGAATAGTACGCCCTTGCCCCATGACCAGCCATTTGGGCCCAGCAAGCATGTCACATCCAGACTCCCGGACTGACTCTACCCTGCCCCGTGCCTGTTATAGGACCAGCGGCCCCACAGACCTTTCCTGCCACAATCACTAAGGGATGGAGGGCTGCAAATGATACGTTATTATGTGTCCCTTGATAAAGTTCTTAACTTCCCATCCACAACCTCAGTATGTGGACAATGGGGGGGAAAGGCACCAGGAAACATGGGAACCAAATGAAAGGAAGATCCTGCAGGTTAGACTCGTTTTCATCCCCTACCCTGGACAGAACCACCCAATTTCCATATGCGTGGGCATCCCATGGTGTCCGAGAGAATGAAAGTGTGTGTAAAAGCAATTCTGCCCAGATTCAGTCAACTTCCCTTATTATTGTTGTTGGGAACTGGGTCTGATGGAATGACTTCCTCGAGATCTGTTGGCTTAAGGCCCCAGAACAAAATAGGTTTCTTGTCTCCTCGGACCTTCTCATGCCCCACCACCCTGGGCACCCTCTCTGCCAGGCTCAGGTTTTCTCACCTGCCTTTGCAGCTCCTGGCCACCAGCTCCCCTGGAGAATGCCAGATACACACACATCTGGGCTCCAACTTTTATCTCACAACACACAGCTGTTTACATATGTGCGGAGACAATGAGCCTAAACACACACTTAATAAGCAGAGAGAAATAAACATGAAATTGACACATGGACCCTGCAGCCACCTTGGGGAGAAGGTTGAGCTGCTCCCTGGGGCAAAAGAGTGCTTTTCCACAATCCTCTGCTCTCCCTGAAGTGGAAAACTTGGGTCCAGCCCTTCCCAAGCATTCCTGCCGTCTCTTATTTTTTGTTTAGTTTTTCTTCGCATGCCTAGTTCTACTTGTTCTTTCCTCCAAACAAGGACATACACACATGCACACACCATGCTCACCCAAGGTCACTGCAGAAAGCCAACGATTTCCAGTGACCAGAAAGAACAACAAGGACGGGGGTCTAGTTCACTTTCTTTCAGGGCAGCCGTCCCTTCGCAGTTGAGACCCCTTCTTAATTCTCTCCACGTGGAGCAGGGACAGCAAATGCAGTTAGAGAAGATAGCGATATTCACTGACCTGGGTAGCTCGCTCCTATGGGCCAGATGTTTTTTATTTTTTCTTGACTTGCCGGAGATCGGAAGGCAGAAATAGCAGGCAGCCTTGGCCACTGTTGTGGCTGCTGCGGTCCCCACCGCCGCAGCTGCTTATGGCATCTCACGCAGGCTTCCCGCGAGAAGTAAAACCTGGGTGATGTGCATCCTTCCTAGGAGCCCCTTCCCTCCGCCTCCCCAGCTCACTGTAGTGAGAGGAGCTCTTCCGGGTTGCGCAGCGGGGGAGGGAGGGAGGGAGGGAAAAGCCTGAGGAATGGATTTCACCCCCTTTGCAAACAGTTAACCACATATCAGGGGGGTGTGGCGCTAGCAGAGTTGGGGGGATGGGGAAACACTGCCTAAAATGTGACCAGCCCCTGGCGCCTACAAAGCCCACTGTCTCTGGCAGGGTTGGAATGAACACTGAGAATGTCATCAGTAGTGCTGACTCGGTCACTACCTACCATAGATATAAAGGCTTTGGCAGATGGGCAGATTTCCTCCCATTTTTGGAGGAAGTGGGGGCCCAGTGGGAGCATCTGGTACACCCGGTAGCAGGGCCTCTGCCCCTCAGGGCTTTCCCTCTCCCTGTGACAGTCCCTCCAGTGTCCGTTTATCCTGACCCCTCAAAAGTGCCTGCACTCTACCTGCATCTGTCTTCAGTCACAGGTGGCCCATGAAGTTAGAAAAAGCAGGCTCGCTGGGCACTGGGCTCGCCGCCGCTCCTGGGCCCTCTCAGGGCGGGCAAGAGGACACGTGCAGGCTGGGGGTCCCTGCACCTTAAGTAAGTAGAAGTCTGTGGAGGCGGCTTCTAAGGGTCTCAGCTCTTTTCAAGAAGACTTCTCGGGGTGTTTACCTTCTAGGAGGGTGAGTTAAGGGAGTGAGAGTCAGAGGTGGCTGCGAAGATAAAATGGCCCTATGCATCTACCCCCTCCACCAGCACCTTGTCCAGTTCTTCTCTCCCAAGACTCCCCTCCCCTGTACCATCCCTACTTCTGCTTTTGGGTAATCAAAATAATCCATGGAGGAAATCTGTCATGAATAAATTTCTGCAAGAGTAAAATGAAACTCCATAAATATTGGGGTAGAAAGGTCAGGGTCCATTTGTTTTGACAGGTAGAGTTTCCCTTCACAATATTTATATAATAAAAATATGGAGACTGACTTTAAAAATAAATAAATCTTTGGGGAGAAATAAAACAAAATGTGTCCGTTGCTGAGCCAGGAAGTCGAGAAGTTTCTCCCTCTGGAACCAGTTCGGGAGGAAGGAGTTGCCCGGGTTAATGGTGCAGAGTTCAAAAGCGGCTGGTCCGTGGGGGGGTGAAGAGGCCATTGGTTCGCAAGCCCAGGACGGGCGTGCAGACGTGGGCCGCCACCGAGAGCGACGGTGCAGCAGGGTCCGGAGGGCGGCGTGCACGTAGAGCGGACGCGGAACCCGGTGTCCAGCGGGGAGGCGCAGAGCGTGCGGGGCCGGGGCGCCAGGTCCGCGGCCTGTCCCCCGCGCCGACGCCCCTGAACCGACGCTCCACCCAGCGGTGTGCGCCCTCCGCCCCGCGCCCACGGCGCCAACCTGGCCAGGAGGGGAAAAGGGGTCGCCCTGCCCTGGAAGCACCCGAAGTCCACCTCGCGTCCCGAGCTCAGATCCTCCTCCAGCCTCCTGCCCTTTCCCTCCCTCCTTCCGCCACCACGTGGCAGAGTCAAGTTCTTCTGCGCCCGGGCGCGGAGTCCGCCGGGCAGCGCGTTTCGAGGACCGAGAGGAGGGGGTCACTCTTTAAACAGCTTTCGCCCAACCTGTTGCCCTGGCGCATGTCGGGGTCTGGGGGCACTTTGCCCGCAAGGCCGCGCAGGGCTGGGCCGGGTCGGGGCTGAAGGACAGGACCGGGGACTACCGGGGACTTCAGGGTCCCGAGACCTTCTCGCTCCACTTGCGCGCTGCCTCGTGAGGACTAGGACCACCCGGAGTAGCGCCACAGTTGTTCCCTTGGCCTGATGTTAGCTGGACCTCAACCCTCGCCCCCACCCTGCTGGTGGGACCATGTGCGTCTTTCTCCAAGCTCCCCTCCCGGCGACTGGCCCCTTCCGCGTTCCCGCCCTAGCGCCCCGTTCCTCCCCCCACCGCAGATCCGCTTCCACCTGGAAATCCCTGTTCACTAGCTCGGGATCCGCCCTTGCACCCCCAAAACCCCGGGCGGCGCCCGCTCCTCGCTGCCGAGACCCTCCGCTACCCCCACGCGTCGCGGTGTCCTTGCCCCGAGCGCCCAGCCCCGCGCGTTCCGGCCGGGGGGCCCCGGTCCCCGCTCCTTTTCTGCTGACGCGGGCATTCGCTTGTCTCCAGGTCTAAAGTGGCTCTTCGGTAAGGGACAGAGAAAGCCGATCGCACACACACCGCCCCCGGCACCCCAATTCTACCTTTAGCAAAGAAGTGTGACATTAAGGGAATGCGGCTGCCAAAGACACTCGGGCTTTAAAAAAAAAATCCAAAAGACTTAATTAAAATATAACTGATTTTCAGTGTCATGGTCGGACAGGGGCAAGATTCAGGGAAGAAATGCCAGCTGGGCATTTCTTGTTATCGTGATGGATTTAAGGATGGAAACTGCTGCTAATTCGGAATCCAAGAGCAAATTATTCCGGGAGGGTAGGGGAGATTTGATGGTGGGGAGAAAGTGGGTTGAAGAAAGGCAAGAATTTATCCTGAGAAGGAAACACAGTGAAGCAAAGGAGCTGGTCGCTCAGACCCGCGGAAGATTTATTCGCGATTCGTGGACACCGGTCTCGGCGAAGATGTTGCTTTAATGAAGCTGCAAGTCGCCTTCTGAATTGTAAAAGCTCCCACTGGCTCTCTGACTGACGGCTCGAGTCAGTGCGTGTGTCTATACTTGCACGTGAGAGAGTAGAAATGACCCTCCGTTATTCGGGGGCGACTGCGTTCAGTGCTGAGGGGCAGGCGGGTCCTGGGCGCTCAGAGCTTGCTCTGCCCTAACAGGCCTGAGGGGACAGGGCGACTTCACACCCAACATTTCAGGATCCTTAAATGAACCCCACCGTCGAGGACTCCTTGTTGGGTGCGTGCCTGGAGCACCAAGGCAGCCAGGCAGGGACGCAGCGCTGCAGCACACATTGGCGCACCCACTCAGGGCCCCCTCACCTTACCGCAGGCACCTGCCCGACCCCCATACCCTGCTGCCGGCCTCTGGACTCCTTTTCTCTCCCTGGAGCACCTACCACCGGCCTTCAACCCCTAAATCTGGGCAGGCAACTATCCTTCCTAGGGGCTTGGATTCAGAAACTGAATCAGGTAGAGAACGGTTCTGAGTGTCCTGGGCCTCGGCTCACAGCCTGGTTTGGGATTCTTCCTGGAGGCAATCCGGCCATCCTAACTGGCACCAGCATCAACCTCTTTAAATCCCAGGGTGTATTGGGCCACATTGCCACAAGCTAAGACGTTTGATTGGATTTCAAATATAAAGGGAATGCACTGGGCCTGTGGAGGTGGAAGATGGATCCGTAAATGACTAACGGCTAATAGAAACACTGTCTCCGGGCTCTCTGAGATGGCCAGGGAGATAGGAAGTTCACCTGTTGGCTAAAGAAAAAGGAGACCCTGTAGGAAGAAATAATGGCTGGCAGAATCTACAATCTTTCTAAGAATGTGTGGCCACTTAGAGTTGTTCTCTGCAGGGCTGTGGGAACCATTAATTTATTCTTCTGGTCTCCAATACCCTGTTTCTTTTCCCTAAAACACGGGTGACACTTTTTTTGTGCCTGTCTTCAGTGTCGTCTCCTTGTCAGTTTTTCTACCTTCCTATACAGACCTCAGATTGGGTTGGTTTTTTGCAGGGCACTCGCTGACAGATGAAAATACACACTCAGTATTAGCCTTGGTTTAAAAGTTCTCATCTTTCAGTGCCACTCGCTGTGGTCATTTTATTATAAACGTAGGGAGGAGTGTTGGGAGAGAGTAAACGGGGTCTAGGGTGGCGACGCCAGTTCTTTCATTTTTCTTCTTCCTTTCTTTCCTAACAGAACATTTTCATTAAACTCAGCTTGCAGTTCTGATGACTGCAAGTCTGGTTGGGGGTGGGCAGGTGGTTCAGGACTGGGTAGCGCAGGGCCTGGGTGATGTGAAACCCCATGGACCTCTCAAATGAAAGTTTCACACAGCAGTGACTGGAAATAAAAAAAAATTTTTTTTCAGACCTATTCCACGAAGGCCCCCTAAATAAATAGCCCCGTTTGCAAATTCCTATCAATTATTACGTGATGGGAAAAAATCCTATCTGAAAATAAAGCACGTGGATGTGGAGAATTTTAATTAAATCTTACTGTGGATATAATAACATGGGAGTGATTTTTCATTCGGTGCTTGCCTGCTCACCAGTGTTTTATGGCGTTTTCTTGCCTCTGACTTTATTTTAAAATATTAGACGAGGTGGAGAATTATAAACGACTCTTTCCTTATCTGTACTGCTCACATATCCAGGATCAGAGGAGCTGATTAAGAAAGAAGTCAGAGGCAACGTTGGATTCATAATGATTTGGAATAATGAATCCTTATCTCTGCTTTCCAGATTATCTGCCTTTCAGCTCCCAATGTTTTGTTACATGGGATAATTTATTGCATCTAATACATCACAATGAATCTGATGGTAGAAAGTGATGGCCAACGCTGTGAAAAGGGGGCCCTTATTTTTTATCCTGGGGCAATGAAACTGCTTTTTTTGCAGTTTTTAATTGGGAAAATATAAGGTAGATCTGATAAAAAAAAAAAAGAGAGAGAGAGAGAGAGAGAGCTGGGTATAATCTTGCATGCTCGTGCTTTAACCACGCTGCTCTTTAATTAGTGTGTCAATTTCAGGCTGAAATTAACAAGATCGACCGAAACCAGCGCTTAGTTTCTCACCAGCATGGGATCCTAATTTTTAACATGATTCATTTTTTTGAAAAAGGAAATAATTAATCATAAACACTGACTAAAGCACAGAGCCAAGTTAAGATAAAATGCCATTTGCATCTTTACATAGAAAGATACCAATAATGTTAAATTTTTCTGAGATTTCCTCTCTCCTCACTCTCCTGTCCCCACATAGGTCCCCACATAGGCCCCCACATAGGCCCCCACATAGGTCCCCACATAGGTCTCACGCTGACGGCTGCGAAGGACAGGGGGGAAAATCAATCCCAGGTTCCTTTCCTAGTCATCGATCTCTTTTTAAAAGTACATATCAATTCGGCTCCATGGCTTTGTCTGTTAACACCTGCAGAAAGTGCATACATAGGTTTCCTTCCTCCTGAGCAGAGTGGTGGCGGGATCCAGTCTCCTGCACCTCCACTCATCATCTTACCTCCATTTTAGAGTTGGAGAGAAGAGGACACACATCTCATTTAATTGTTAATTAGTTACGATAATTGGCATTTTTGTTTCTTTTGTATTTTGCCCTAACGCCAAAGGAACAAAAGCCATCTAAAACGCAACAGGCTTTCACTCTCTGCCTGTTTCAAGACGGATTTCAGAATCTGAGGCTATACCGCAAGTCCCCTCCCAACAGCTGACAACAGTAGCAACGACCCGATTTCAGGAAGTGAAAGGGCAGGAGTCGTTGGTAATTTGCTCTTTAAGCTTTTTGCGCCTGTTGATTACTTTCTGGTTGCTTGGATTAAACAATCGTTGCAAATATGCAAACCAGTGAGAAGAGATTCATACATATTCGCTCTCCAATTGTTCCTCCTGACGTCAGGTCATAATTTCTTGGTAATTGGATGGCTTGCACCCGAATAAAGCTCGTCTGAAATTCTCCATATTTCTCTAGGTTGCAGTAGACTTTGTACTGGGAGGTGGGGGGGAAGACTTGATTTTTTTTTTAATGAATTATTTTCTGTTCACCGTAGGTGTACTGTCTCCCTCCCTGACACTTAAGAACATTTACTTCTTAAATGAAGTGTGAGGATATGGAATTTGTTTCCTGGAAATATAATTTCCCACACAATTCTTGAGTAGGTTGGAGAGAGTTGAACAGGGGAGGTAAAGATGGAAGAAACTGTCCGTGGTTGGGGCAGAAGCAGAGGTGAGGTTGCTATGAAGCCAAATCTATGTGCCTCTTCCCCCTGCTTAGATCTCTAAGTCTTGGGTGGCCACCCCTTCTCACCATTCACTTCTCCTCTCCTGACATTACCCTAAATTTCCAGTCATCTGGAATTCTAGTCTTAATTTCTGAGCCAGTCTCACACCCTCAAGCAAAGCAGGCAGCTATATAATTACAGATTTACGAAGCTTGAATCTTGATTATAAAGATAGTTCAGGCTCAGGCAATGGTAGAGAGACCAGGTCTTCCATTTCCATTCAGCTCCCTTTAGCCTTAGTGCAGTGGACTTCAAATGCCTAGTTATAATTTAGCACTTAATATTGCATGATTTCCTTCTGTGCCCTCTCCTCTCCACCCCTGCCCACTCTCCCCTTTCCTCTCCTTCTCTCTTCCCTCTCTTTAGAACACATTACTCCAAGAATTTCAAGTATCAATTATAAGTAATATTAATTTCTCAGTCCCAGCCAGTGAAGTGCAGATGATCTGATAGGGGTATAAAAACGGTGCTTCCCTAGATGAAACAGACCAATGGAGCCCACTGGGCCGTTTCCCATGCCAGGGTGAACATTCAATTTTCCGGCATTATCTCCACACTTAAACTCGCTTTCTCCATTTCTGTGCCAAGATAAATTTGCATAATATTTGCAGCTGTAATTAGCTGATGAGCATCTCCCAGCCTCCCTCTTTTGTCTCTCTCTGCATTTGGTCGTCCATTGATGCCACGTTTGATCTTTAATATTACAGGATTCCCGATAGAGGGCTGCATATCTTATCTTCTCGGCTCCAAAATCTTTGAAGGAGGAGGGAGGAAGGGAAAGAGGGTCTTCAGGGGAAAGGAGTAGTGAGGAGAACGAAGCCTCACTAATCAGGGTTTGAAAAGGTTACGTTGGAAGAAGGTACGAGTAGTGACAACAAATAAGATATATGGGGATGATGGTAAGGTGGGGGTGGAGAGGCAGGGCTAGCCTCTGGGAATTGGGAGAGTCTGGAATTATTTAGAGGATTCAGGAGTAGGGCTAGGGGAGGCTGGGCTGCGATCTGGAACATGGGTGGGTTGGGAACAGGTGATTGGTAGCCCAGCCCCAACTCTGTGGCCCTTTCTCCCTTTCTGGGAAAAGGGCGATTGCTTGGGCCCCAGTAAGATGCTCTGTCAGGCTGCCCCCCTCACACAGAAACTGGAACTTTTGAAACCCAGGGACTTTCTTATCTGCTCCCCTGTTTGCCTCCTTAGTAAAGAGAATAACACTCTGGATTTCTAATATGCTACCACACTTTTCATTCTCTCCAGCACTGTTTAAAAGCAATGGAAACTCCCTCTGCCCCAAAAAAGGAAAGAAAATGAAAAGAGAAAAAAAGAAGGGAAAAGGAAAAGAAAAAAGATAAAAGGGACTAGGAAAGAGAGGAGGCAGGGAGTCCATCCAGCGGATAGTGTCGCCTCCACAAGGGGAGTGAGACCAGGAAGGTGTCCCCCTGGCCTGGCCTGGTGGCTATTGTTAGGTCAGCTTTCTCCAGACTGGGAGTTCTCTGAATTGGATGGCAGCAGGGTGGGAGGGAAGGAGGATTAGAGGAGCCACTGGTTGAATTAGTATTTGTGGGAATCCGAAGAGGCAGAGGGAGAGAGTACAGGAAAGAAGGAGAAGGAGGAAAAAAAGAAGACAAGAAAGAGTCGATTTTCATGCCAATCATTGGAACAAATAGCTAACATTTAACGTTTACACCCGCACTGGCGGCGCCCTGGCGCTCAGAGGACCTGGAGCCGGGCTAAAATGTCCTGAAAGCCTTTGGAGAGAACTGGTTTCCAGCTATCAGGTTCTGCCCGCCGCCCCCCTTTCACGGGGTTTCGGTTTCAGGCTGGACTTGTCCAATGTCTGCGTTACTGCAGCGAGCTCCTAAATGAGTGTCAAGGAGGCAAATATCAAATAGCGCCGGGGTCAAGGCGATTTAGTTAACCTGCAGGGAGCTCAGGGCTGAAACTTGTGTAGGACTCGCACGGAGGATGGCGGGCGGCGGGCGGAGGGCTGGCGAGTGAATGAATGAATGAGCGGCTGAGGTGGTGGAGAGCAGGCCCAGACACACGTGGGCCGAGCGCGCCTCTGCACCCCTGCTCGCCCTTGCAGGGCGAAGGACCGCTGTCAGTTTGAGAAAAGTTCCCTATAACTTTTTTTTAAATGAAGCCAGTTTTTTTAAAAAGCGAAGTTAAGAAACTGGGCTCCATCCCAGCCATAAAGTATACCTTTAGTGATTATTATCTCCAGGCCTTAGTTTCCCCATATGTTAATGACGGGGTTGGAAAAGAAGCTGGCCAAGGTCCGGTCCTGGTGGGGAAGGAGCAGGCCCAGGGCTGATAGGGAGTGCGGTGTGCCGGAGGCGACCCGCTCTGCAGCCCCAGGCATCCCGGGACACCCGCCCCCCCAGCTTGGCCTGCAGGTGCTGGCCAGACGCGCTTCAGGAGAGAGACCCTTACAGCCCCTCAGCCTGAGCGCTGCAGGCTCTGCCACAGCCCCGAGCTCGTGGCCAGAAGCGAGAGATTCACCCAGGGTGACCCTGCAGGGAAGTCTGCTCCCCCCTTTGCAGCGCACCCAGATCCTTCGGCGCTCTCTCCTCGGCGTCTCTTGCCTCTTAAGTGTTTCCAAAATAGTACATCTTTAATGCGGGGGGCGGGGGGGCAGAGCAGACCGATGGAGATTTCTTTGAAAATCCCTAAATCAAGTGTCAGGGCCGAAGTCCAAGACGTCGCAACCTTGGGGTGGAGAGCTCGGTCCGGCTGCGCCCTGGCTAGAAATCGATTCGCCAGCGCCCGCTCCTTACAAGTGTGCGGTGTCTTCTTTTGTCTATTTTGAAGCCCCGAGTGTCTGCGCTCCAGGCCGGGGGAGGTGGGCTCGCTGGCACTGGCGCGGGTCCGCGGGCGCACGCGTTTCAGCCGCCTGGGGGTGGGGGGCGCAGACTCAACGGTTAGTTTCCCCAATACTGAGTCCAAGATGGGGTGGAGGCGGCTGCGGCGCAAGCTCCAGAGCTGGGACCCAGGCCTCGCCGTCCCCCACCTCCCCCTCCGGCGCAGGTCCAGGCCTGCCTGGCAGCCCAGAGCGCGCAAGTCTGCGGAGTGGGCGGGGGGACAAAGTGGGGACCCGGGGGTGTGGTGGGGCCCTGACTCGGTAACAGCCCTCGATGGGGCGAGCCGTCCCTCTTCCCAGGGTGATTCTCGGTGATAGTCATGGAGACTCATCAGGACGCGACTTTCCCCCCTTCTTTCTCAAATTAAAAAAAGAGAGGAAAATTACGCACCGAACTCCACTACCGTTCGGGCTCCGGAGAAATTCTAAAGTCGAGCCGTGTAATTTCCCCGTTGATTTTGATTGACACACTGTCCCTGGGATCATGTGTTAATCCCTTCTTCACTCCAGCCTTTTCATAACTCATTTCTCTCCTGCTAGATGGGGCCGCCGATGGTTACCGCGGCAACCCGATAGCGCTAAGCCGCCGCCGCTCGGCAAGGACGCCGCTATTCCGCATGCAGAGGCCGTGGGCCGCGGAGGTCGCCGCAAAGTCATTCGCGACGCACCGCACGTTCTGAAACTTTTATTCTCTTTTTAAACACGGGAACTCGTTTGCACCTGCACCAGGGGGTGTCACCGTCCTGCTGGGCACTGGCCGTCCCTGCGCCGAACCCCTCTCCCCGCGGGGGGCTGGCGCTCCCCCACCTCCCGCCTGCCCCGGGGCCCCCTGACGCCGTCTCCGGGACCCTCGCGGTAGCCGGGACCCTGCCCTCCGCCGCGGGGATGCGACCGGAGGAGTGGCTCTGGGCGATCCCACCACCTTGGTCCCCTGTCTCGGGGTCCTCCCTCGGCCGCGTGCCCCCCTCCACGCCGTGGGCCCCGCGCCCCGAGAGCCCCCCCTGGTCTTGGGGCGCCGTCGGGCCGCGCAGGGCGGGAGCGCGCGGGCTGGGGGCTCTTTCCCGCCCGGCCCGGAGAGGGACGGCTGGGGTGCAGGTCCCGGGCCAGCCTCCGGCACGCTGGGCGTTGGGGGAGCGGCCCCGCTCTGCGGTGCCCGTCCGCGGCGTCCATCCGGCCCCGGAGAGCAAGGCCGCCGCAGCCCCGGGCCGCCCGGGAGGTGTCCCTCTTCTCCCGACCCCCTCTCCCTCCTCCTTCTTCTCCCTTTTCACCCTTCCCGGCCTTTGTTCCCGCTGGGAGCGGCGGACCCCCTGAGGCTCCGGGGCGGCCCCTGTGACCCTGACCCTTGCAGACGCGGCTCCCCTCGCCCCGGGCCCCACTGCCTTCTCAGTCCTGCAGCTTGCGAAGCGTCTGCTCGCCAGTCCCCGGCCACGCGCCAGGCGCGTCCCCGCAGCGGGGGGCGCGCCCCGAGGGCTGCCTTCATCGCGGCGGACCTTGGGCTCCGGGCAGCCCGGACCGGGCCGCGTAGCTGGCTCTCTGCTGCAAGACACCGGCAGGCACCCGGAGCTGGGCAGGGACAGACCTGTGGAGGGCAAAAGTTGGGGGTCCTAGATGCGCAGGTGGAAGGGGCCCCAAGGCACTCCGAGAGTCCACTTCCCTCCTCGAGGGCAGGTGGCTCCGAAGGCTGCAGGGGATGCCATTTGCACGGCTGACCCCCACTCCCATCCCGTCCCCACAGCAAGGGGTTGCTCTGCTTCACCGCTGCCCTGCCCGGAATTGCAGCTCTAGCTGGGCAGTGGGGCCTTTCATGCACTGCGTGCCCTGGGGAGGAAGGGAGGAGGGACCCTTCCCCTGGGAGCAGCAGGCATTTCCTAGGTCCCGTCATCTCACATCTGCAAACTTCCCGAGGGCAAAATAATCCAGAGAAACAGCCCAGGCCAGCTGACCTCTCTTCATGGCTCCCCACAGGGGCGTGGGGATGAGAGCCTCCAGAGCAGGCCGGGGAAGTGGTGGGGAGCACCGGTTAGGGGGGCACTGCGGTCGCCCGAGCGAGGCCATGGTGGGGAGTGTGACAGTGGCTGACCCTGGTTTTAACAATAGGACTCCAACTGTAGGGAGCAGGTTGAGGGCTGAATGTGGGCCAGGAGGAAGCAGAAAGCTTTCCTGGCCTGGCTCTGTCCCGGGAAGGGTTCAGAGGGTCACAGCGAGGTCCCATTTCTGAGTGGTGGAGACCTGGGTCTCCGTGAGTGCTGGGGCCGGGCATATGAGGAGTGCTGGGTGAGAGGCCGCAGGTCTAGAGGGCGGCAGGGGCTTGCTAGCCTGTGCTGTCAGGCTGGGGGCCAGCTGATAGGTGTGTGTGTGGGGGGAACAGCAGTAGTAGGACTCTGGAGGCCACAGGAGTCTTTACTGAGGGTCAGCCTTAGGTCTGGCAAGTCTGGGATCCATGTGTCTTAAGGCACATGTCACACCACTACCACCTAACTGAGCTGACTTGGGGGAAACCCAACTGATGGAAATTCTGTCCTAGGAAAAAGGCCATCCAGATTACTGGCACCAAAGGTCATGCATTATTAAATAATAAAGTAACTGTGTCCATCATAAAATACATAGGTGACCAGCTAACGCTCATTAAATAGAACATTCCGTAAGATAGGTGTGTCCCGTCTGACACAGTCTGACCCAGCTCTCCTCCCTGCTCCGTGGACCCCCTTCATTCCCTCCAGGAGATCTCACATTCACAGACCAACATCGACAGAGTCACGAGCATTTATGTATTCATTCATCCTTCCTTCCTCCCTCTAACATGGTGTCCCCCTAATGGGCATCCTGCTAAGCTTGGAGACTACAAAGTGGGACGCTTTCTCTGTCCACAGGTAGAAGGTGTGGGAGAGACAGGCAACGTGGATCCTTACAGATGCAACAAATACTGGATTAAAAGCATGACATGATGGGCGTGGCGGAGGGCAGGTCCCTGGCTACCCGGAGGTGCCGCCCCACCCCCACCCCGCCTCCTGTGTCCTCAGGGCCCCAGAGATGGTGTCAGAGGGGCCCCTGGGGCAGGCAGAATGTGGCGGGAGCCCGGGCCCCGCGGGGAGTGAGGGGTTGGCCCAGAGGAAAGGATGCCCCAGAACACCTCCAAACGCTTCCCAAACGCCCAGCCCCTGGTCTGGCTCCGAGGGGATGCTTAGGAGCTTCCGGAGCAGGGCGGGGGGGCAAAGGGGTTTCCAGAAAGGAGCAGACAAGTTCCAACTTCCCAGGGTCAGGGGAGGCGCAGGGAGAGGTGGCCACACCATGGGAAGTGCGCCCTGGGCGCGGGGAAGGAGAGACGCAGGCCACCCAGCCTGGCAGCTTCATCTGTGGGGACTGGGGGACAGGGACAGTCTTTAGGCAGAGAAGTGCCTGGATCCAAAGGCGTGAAGTCACAGATTCTCGGTGCCGTCTCCCCTTGCTTCCTCCAGCCACACACCCAGAACCCAGGTATTAGCCTCAGTATTGCCAGTTATGTAAAGTAAGTGGGCAGTAATTATTTCTTTTCTTTCTTTCTTTTTTTTTTTGCAAAATGCTTAGGTAGAAGCAACATTTACACCAAGGCTCATGTTTCTCTGTGTGTTTCTTCGATATTGCTGCGTGGGAACTTTGTCCTCTGGGGTTGTGCATGTGTTGAGAATAGCAGCCACCGTTCCTGTCTCTGTTTCAGAGTCACAGGTTGGCTTGGACCAGAGGCACCCCAATGGTTTAACTGCTGCAACAGAGATGAACCAAACCTTGGAAGGGGAGCAGGGACATCACCTAGGAACCACGCTAGGGTGTGTCCGCGGTGGGAGAGGGAAGGGGGCCAGCACACTCATGAATGTATGGCAGGTATCTACAAACCCTCACACTAATTGATGGGCTCCCTCTCTATCATCCTAGATAAAGGGCCCCAGTGCAGTAAATGCTGATGTTTAGAACACCCTGATGGGGCTTTGTTAACAAGAAGATAACAGAAAAGCAAGATAGGTTTGTTTAGCTGCCTATAGATAAACCCAATAGGTCTTTGTTAACTTTTCCTGACGGATGGCAGCCCTAACCATGATAAATAATCGTGGAGCAGGGAACTTCATTTAAAGTGCCAGAAATGGGCCTACATTTTTAGCTCTTTTGAATGAGGAGGAACTATTTTCCTTGAGTGAGGACACACACGCCACAGTACATCAGCCCTGGATTTCCTCTAAATAATTTTAAACCATCAGCCCAATCTCCGAACCAAGTGAACTCCTGGTATGTTCTCAGGGCGTGCTATGGTCCAATCACACGAAAATGACTAATTCTAAGGAACTGGATTTTGCAGATGAGCCTTCAAAAGGGCAACAGCACCTTGAGATATAAACACAGATGCCTTCCTAGTAACTGAACACAGGTAAAATACGCTTTTCAATACTTGGGAGGAGCATGGTGGCCAGAGATGCTTGTTCTGGCAACACGACGGAAGGTGCAAAGTCTCATCCCAAACTGATTGCTGCCTAAGGATCTATTTTTAAAGGCCAAGGAGGTAAGGTTTTTCACTGTTTTGAGGTGATGGCTTGCATACTGAGGGACATCAGTCCTTTAACTAGATGGAGCCACAAGTAAACGATATGCCCAGAACTCATGCAAAATGAAAGCTTCAAAGTACACCGAAGGCAATTGTTTTGTAAATCTAGTTACGAAGAGGCCAAACTTCTGTGCTGTCGAAAAATAAATTGTCATTACATGGTTATCTTTAACGCAGTCTTTTAAAAGAAGGCATTCAGTTTTACTAAAAACATTATTTGAATTTAATCTTTGCTAAAATGCTGGGGAGGAGCGGGGGGAGGCTTGGCCTGACCATATAATCTTCCCTAACCTGCAGAGTAATCAATTCCGATGGAAGAAGTAATATTAGGTCTCTGAAGTTCACCATATTTGCCACCAGCAAATGGAGATCCCAGGTGAAATGATGTCTCAGTTAATAAAAAGAATATTAAAAGGAATTCACTCTAAATGTAGAAAAATTACTATTTGTGAAAGCTGCCAGTTAAATATGTCCTAAAACACAAGGAGAGGTTTTGTTAAACGTGTCACAAATAAGAAAGCGGTATTGTAATTCAGTTCTGTTTTTGGTTCTCAGAGAAAACTCCCGTTGGATTCTCCCTAAGGGGCAGCGCAGACCTGAATGGATCAGATTGGATTCCCTAGACTCCCTGGAACCACAGGTTCACATCCCAAAGGGGCTGGACTCAATCCTTCGTCCTTCCTAGGCAATAAATAGCATGGAAACCAGGTTATCTCTGTGGCCAACTTTCAGGAAAGACCTTGACAACAGAGCCAGGGTGGACCTTGGCGATCACGTGGTTCTTTCTATTCCTGTGGGTTTACTGCGGGGCTGGCTGAACCGGTGGGGCCGCCCGCAGCTAAACGCCACCCTGATCCCAGGAGATGCTTCAACAGGGTTTTTAATAGAGTCCATTTAAAAGCCTGCGATAGGCGGCAGAGGCAGCCGGCTCCGCTTACCCCGTGGAAAGCCATCGGGCGGCTCCATCAGATTAGGCGCGAGACGGGTAGGGCATCGGGGGTGCTGACTTTCATGGGCAGTGTTCGGCGGCACTTCTGCAGCGCCTTAGTGTTTTAGCACCATGTTCTGTATTCCTGATCAGTGGGGTTGGCTTAGGTACAGCAGTGTTTCTTTCTTCATGTTTTTAGCTCCAAGGGCTAGTGCTCTCACCTGAGTCTAAACAATCAAGTCACTGAAATTCTAGTGCCCTTTTCAGACCTCATGCCCCTTCTTGGCATCAGGTGCGCGGCTTCCACTCGCCTTCGTTCACAGTGTTTGTCTAGTTTCTGACATGACAGTGCGGAGTACGGAAGAGCAGCGCTTTGACAACAAGATCCGACGATGCCAGCGGAGCCCAGTGAAGGGCCATGTGCTGAGGTGTGTGTGTCTCGGTGACGTGGGCTGTCCTCACACCCGAGCAGGGACTGGGGACCTTTCCTTACTATTGTTCCAGCCTTATGTTTTCCTTCTCATCACTGAGCACTAACGAAACGTGATCACAGCTTGACGAGAAACAGGAGCTTGCAAAGTCTTACCAACCATGTTCTTGTTTCCCAGTGCGTTACGCACATTAAAAATGATGACCGTTTAATGTGACTTTTGTGTCTGTAAGCTGAGTAACTGAAAATCTTATACACCAATAGGTATGTGACTATGAAGTGTTGTGAGGTGGACATAATAATCACGCCATGTATTTTATATATATATATATATATATATATATATATATATATATATATATATGTCTTTCAGATGACTCTATGTACACAGACTTCGATATGTTTCTCAGAGACAAAGTGGGCAGCTCTATCGCATCACTGTTAACCCAGTTGCTTTGGAAAGGACGTGAACCACCTCTTACAGCAGAAATACCATCTTCTGAATTCGGTGAGGATTTCTGCTGCATTAAATTGCTGTATTGTCCGTGACTACACACTGAAACATGGGCCAGCTTTCTTTGGTGGTCTGGTAATTTGAAGCCCTCAAATAGGGCTTGGTATTTTGTAATCAGTAAGCAGACCTTCTCTGTCGTTTCTAGTGATTTGAAACAAAGTTTGGTGAGAATGGTTTGCACATAAAAACATTTGAAAAAATAACTAGCCATCCAAGAAATGAAGTAGAGGTTGAAAGGGCTTATATTATTGCCTTCTCGCTGCTAGAAACCTCTCAGAACAGCTTGAGCGGCCGTAGGCTCAGTGTATGTATATGAACAAGTGCTTCCTAGGTCCATCTTCCTGGTTAAGTCAGTGCAGTAGAAACTTCTCACTACATCTGATACAAATGACTGACAACTGATACTCACACCGCAGACTCCCAGACACATAAAATATGTACTTAATGAAAAATTGTTAGTAAGTTGAAAACATCAAACTCTGCCCACTTGTCTTCTTCCACTTTAGTGACCATAAAGCAATATAAATGCCTCCGTGCCATTTTATCCAACCTTTGTGATGAAAGATCCTGTCTGTGGAGGGAAAGTACTCGCCCCCTAGGAGGTGAGTTCATCTACCTTGCCAGCCCTGCCACAGCCATAGGCCTGCTGGAGACATTGCCTTCTATTCTTACTTTTCAAAATTTGCAAGAGGCAATCAGTCTGAAAAGAATGATCCTGTCCCTACTTTTTGTATCCTAGTTTCATTTCTTTTTATTTTGAGCCTATTCTTTATGTCATTTTAAACCAGTGTTCCTTTACCAGTGGGTCTGACAGCATAACCAGGCGTTGGAAAGTTTTCACATGTCGCTGCCTCCGTAAGAGAACTTGCATGTAACTTTTCAGATTTCAGACACAGAAGGTTAGCGCTACAAGAGCAGATGTAGATGTGCCCTGACGATGGTGCCACTTGGGATTTCTCCGTGTTATGATGGAGCAAAATGCTACACATTCAGTAGAACCGTACTTGGGAGTTCTGAATTTGGGACTGTTCCCAGGCTGGTGATATGTGGTCTGATCCCTTTTCAGGACGCTGGGCAGGACAGCGATCCACAGCTTCCCGGCGGCCACTTGATCATGAGGGTCGACAGCCGAGACGCTGACTGCCGCCCTGTCCCCCCGACAACTGTCCTGTTCTTCACTTTCAGCACAGTAGTCAATAAAGTACATGATATAGTCCACACTTTATTATCAAGTAGGCTCTGTGTTAGATGATTTTGCCCACCTGTAGGCTTATGTTTAAGTGTTCTGAGCACATTTAAGGTAGGCGAGGCTAAGCTGTGATGGGATGGGTTAGGTGTGTTAAAGTATACATTTAGATTTTCTGTATTTTCAACTACTGGGTTTATTGGAATTTAAGTCGAGGAAGATCTGTAGTCTCATGCAATCTCTTTTTTTCCGCATGGAAGGGCTAAGGCCCTTGGAAGATCATCGGTGCAGGAGCACCTCTTACTGTCTTTCCTGTCCACACGCAAGGTCAGGATTGCACAGTAGCCAGGAATGTCAGCAGTTGTGGGTGTTATAGAACCGCCTGGTGCAACGTGGGAGTTACTAGCCACTCGTGGTAGTTTCAATTTTAATTAAAATTCAATTAAATGAAAATTTCAGTTTCTTAGTTGCAGCAGCCAAATTTCAAGTGCTCAAAAGCCCATGTGGCCGTGGCTACTGTATTGGACAGTGTAGAATTATATATAACTTCCACCATCACAGAACAGTCTGCTTCACAGCCTGAACCCCGAGATCCATATGTATTCCGAAGTCTTGAGCACAGGGGGCGGGGTGGGGGGCAACTCGTCCACTAGGGGGCACTCCGGGAGCCAGTGCACCCCTGCCGAGGAACCACATTTACAAGGCTCTGAAAAAGCTCTCCTTCTAAGCGTTAAGCTGGGTTTCCTTACTTTATCTGATATGCTTACTGCGCTAGGCCTGAGGCTGTTCAAGACTGGAATGCAGCCACGGACCTGCCGGAGGTAGAGGAATCCTGACGCTGGCCTGTCCTCTGTGATTTACCGTTCTGTTTAATTCTCCGTTAATTAGAAAATGCCTGTGCCGAATCACACTGGCTATCCAGTCCTGCCAATGGACACACACTCGGGCCCTGGGTGCAGTCTGTTTCTCTCTCCCTCCGTTTACCACATAGACATGCCTACTCTGGAGAAACCCCTCTGTTCTAACCATCTTCCATGACCAATGATCACATCATCTGATAATAAAATGACCTAGTCCGTGTCTTGCAGCTTTTTAAGGCTTGATTGTAGTTTCAAGATTACTCTTTTGATGGGGTTTTGAAACCCAGATTGATTTTGAGGCTCATGGAAATCCCAAATTCCTGGAGTACCGGAAAAGCATTGAAAAAGCAAGATAATACATATTAACTGATTACACAGAACGAAAGCCACAATAGACACTGTAGCATTCACGGGGCTCTCAGCATGTGTTAAAAGCTTTACATAGGATTCTATTCGGTTTTCACGACTATCCAAACCCGACATTCTTGTGCTCCTTTTGCAGAGAGGGAAACCGAGATCAGGAGAAATCAAATCATTTATTCAAGTTCATTCGGCAGTTGGGCGACAGAACCAGGATTCAAATCCAGGTTTTGACTAAAACCAAAACAAAAGTGGGCTCTTGGCTACTATCATGCTGCCTCAGTTCCTTGAAATTCAGTTATAGATCTAAACATGATTTGGAAAGTAGACGTGTAGAGCACAAGTGTCAATTTAATGCAGGAAGCCCACCAAAAGACCCATCTTTTGTGGGAGCGGTGGCCTAGCCAATTGGACTTCATTTCTAAAAATTGGTAAAAATATGGTCAGCCAAAAATATTCCTTTTATCGTACTTCAAATAACACTTGATTTGAAGCATACTTATTAGAAATGGGTTTGAAAGTACAGGGGCAGTGTTCCTACGAAGCAGGCAGGCGGCTCCACCTGCGGGTCTGCAAAGTCCAGGTCACGGCCTCTGCTGCCTGCTCCCGCAGGCCGGACCCGAGCCGGCCTGGCCACGAACCGGCCTTGCCCAGCGGCCTATTCCACTTGGAGTCTTTGCTGGCAAGGGGCGTCTGAGATGAGGCCGCCTGGGCTCCGAGGAGGCTGCACTCTGCAGCGACCCACTGCTGCCCTCATTAATCCTTCCAAAAACGATTGGTTTTCCTTATAGTTTTTATTTTTTTAAACTATGCAGGTGTTTTTTTTTTTTCCCTCTTACCTTACTGTCTTGGTAAGAATTCACCTTATTGTTCTTTAAGCAAAACTGTCCCCTGGCATTTAGCATGACAGTATTTATAAAAATTTGATTTACATGTATTGCATCAGTACATTGATTTTCTCTCTCCAGAGAGGTCCCTTTTTTTTTTTTTTTTTTTTTTTTTTAGTTTCAGAGCCAGTAATTCTTCCTGGAAAGGTCATCATTTTGTCAGCTTCCTTTTTTTTTCTCCAACTGTGATTTTTTTTGATTGTTGGGAATAAGAAGCATGAAAACCGCCAAACTGTTAAAATCACATACAGTTTCAGCGAATAGCTGCAAGGTGGGGTCCGAACAGCCACCTCCGCAGCCGGGCTGTAGGCGTGAGCTGCAGTCCGAGCTTGTATAGGCCTCACGCCCACACCCCTCCCGCGAGGAAGCGCCGTTGTGTTTCACCAGGACCCTCCCTTGCTCTTGTACCTTTGGACGCATCCCTGATCTTACAGGGGAGTTGTGCCTCTTTTTGAACTTGGGTACAAGGACTCGTACTATATATCCTCTTATCTGTGCTGGTTTACATTTTTGTGGTAAGAGGTCCCTTCCTCTCATTGACCTAAAATTGGCCAGTGGTCAGAAAAGATCATCTTTCTGTGAAATTCTGGCTTGGGTCCATTTTTGAGGTGTGTACCACGTTTCTAATGTATTACCTGGTATAGCTCTCTGCAATTCCGAGGCCATGCGTTGCTTCACGTTTGCATCCGTACGGGCATGAGTCCCCTTGCCTAGAGAGACGGCGAATGAAGATGTCTGAGTGTACAGGCGCCTTATGTCCAGGACATCCTGGGCCTCCTATTTGCTTCTGTGGATGTCAAAAATAGCCGGGTCAAAAATTAACAGACTGAAGGAAAGACGAGGGATTGGTTACTTAGAACTTCACCTAGAATTCACTTTCTAAGAAGTCAGTGAGAAAGCTTGATCAACAGTCCAAACGGTATATAAGAAGAAATGACCAGAATATAACCTGCTAATAGTTCTGGATGGTTTGAGCTCCCTCAGATCAGTACTTCTGTTGGTCTCAATGAATTAACTAGAAGCAGCACAAACATGTTCTCCAAACCATTTAACTTGGCAACAGCTAACTCACTAAGGACAGTAATGACATTTCCAGTTTGTGTTGTTTTGCTTAAGTTAGCCCCATTCTGAACTTTTCATTAGTCGAAAACAAGACCAAACGAAAAAAACAAAACAAAAACAAAAAGCCCACAAAAGGTTAACAAAATACTGACTAGGCTCCAGAGACATAGTAGGAAATGATTGCTTAGTGCAAAGTACCTAATATAGGCTTCGGTTCTGCAAGCCCAACACATTTATATCTTGTTGAGTATATATGTTTACATATATAAATTTTTTCATATAATGTCAACTCTGCTAGTTCCTAGGATAGTTAATGTAACCACTTGCTAAGCTTTTAATTATTTTGTTGCACATATAAACATTTCCAAGCACAAAGCTCTACCAGTGTTAAAAACCACTTATAGTGTAAGGTGGACTGAAATGTTACACATAGAAAAATGGGAAAAGAACAAGTATGGAAGATGCTGAGGATTCTGTGAAATAAATTGTGATCCGTGGGATACTGTGGAAACAGATGCAGAACCAGGGAGCAAAAGAAATAACAAATGGCAACCACACCTCAAAAGCGGTGCTGGACAGCTGACCCTGGGCCTAGTCCTTTTTTGCCATTTCCCTATGAGCCCAACCAATGTTGCATGAGTAGGTGTTCAAAAAGATTCTTCTACAAACTAAATTAACAGCTTAGTTGTCCAGGATGAAGAAGGTAACTAGTAAATAACTCCCTTGTAAACTAAATATGTTTAACTGATATTAAGGGTCAATTGTTCAGCTGTCCATCTAAATATCTAATTTCCAGAATGATCTATTGGTCCACACATGGGTTAACAGTTACTTTATACTTTTTAGGCTATAACTAATGCAAGATTCTCAAAAGAAATGGCTTTCTAACAGATCCTGTGGTGGGGAAAGACATTATTCACAACATTATCTATTTCATTCTTCAGTCAGGGTAACTCATCTACTTTCAGACTTCTTGAGGAAAACTGCCATGATCTAAAGAGATTGGCTATAAAACTATTTGTATTGAAAACTTAGCCAGCCTGCCTTAGTGAACTTCATTCATTAGTGTTCTTACTGGCAAGGTTTCCCTATCTCAGCATTCATTTTATACTTTAATTTGGTTAGTAGGTCTTTGTTTAATCATCCTATTGAAAAGGGAACAAGGCGGTGCAGGTGATCTAGCAGAGTAAATCACTGCGTTTTATCTCTGCAGAGCCGACAAGCCGGAATGCTCTGAGAGCCTCTGGTTTTCTTCAGGACATTTGGAACCACAAATCAGCTGGAGGATAAAGATCCTCACTGTGCTTAACTGCAGACGCCTTCCTAAGAGAAAGAGCGTGTCAGTCACAGAGATCACACTTTGGCCGCTTCTCAGGGCTCTGAAGGTGAAGGTGGGTGATGTCATTAGAATAGTCCCTCTGTCCTCTGAGTGAGGGTATCTCTGTTTCTTATATGCCACCTCCTCCAATAAAGCCACGACTCCTTCTCTTTGTAAAGCACCAAAGCTAAGGTCAGCTGACCATGCTGGTATAGACGGAACAGCCCAGGCACCCAGGATGAGGGCAGAACCTGTCCCGCTCCAGAGGCAAGCGCCCCATCCCTCTGCACTCAACTTGCTCGGCAAGTGGGCGGGGGGGGTGGACTCGATTCCTGCTGCTCTCTGCTTTCCTTCTCCCTCGAAAGTCAAAACCCACTTTCTTCTTCTCACTTGGGTCCCCTCAAGTTTTTGTCCTGACTGAAGCCTGTTCCCCAGCTCTCTGCGTTCACCCAGTACAGGCCTTTTCTTCCCTGCTGTGATGGACTTTATCAAGGAAAGCGAGTTAATCTCTATTCTCTTTGTGGCGTCTGTGGCATTTGTAGGTTACTTTTCTTCTTCAATATTCCTTTATGGAGAATGAGGAGACCAACTTTCTAACTTTGCTTTGTGACACAAGTGTCTTATTTTCCAGCTCACATCTCTTTCTGCAGATCTTGAACTTCCTTGGGGCGGTGTACCGACAGCTGTCCAGCTGTCCAGGGTAGACTGAAACCACCAGTCCTCTCACCCAGGCCACTGAACAGTCAGAAGAAGGCAACAACTTTCGGTCTCTAGTGACCTGGCCTGGATTCAACTCACTGACCGAGAGGTGAAAGTCTCTGTATTCCATTACTAATTCCTTGAGCTATCCAGCCCCCGAAAATGATTGTTTGGTTTTATTATTGCAGAGGCCATTTATAAAATCATGAACTGGATTTAGGAAAGCAACTGTGAAATAGCAAGGGACAAGCAACTGACTGAAATGTCTTCAACGTGCTATGGGCAGGGGGCTCTCAGCCAGCAGGACGAGGGAAGAGGTATACATGGGTCCTCCATGCTTATGTCAGTAACATGATCGGCTCACTTAGACAAGGCAACTGACCATGTCTCAAGGAACAAAATCCTAAATAAAGAAAATGGAAAAGCAAACTATGAAACAGCCAATAATCTTTATTTTGCACTTCCCCACCCCCATCCCTCTCCAAAAAGCACTAATGGGTATATTTTTGCATGTGAAAATACTGTATAAAGTATGTAGGATGACCTCAAATTAAGAAAACAAAAAACATGTATCTCAACACAGATGCATTTGTCTCTTTGTAGGGTTAGAAAAATTTTGGCTTCTAGAATAAGGAGAGCAATGAAATACTGCACTCTTAAAGGTCAACTCCATTTCCACTGATTAGCAATTTAACATTCATGACAGAAAACCTAATTTCTATAACCACATAATATGTTTAAAATATGACTAATTCATATACTAATATCAATTTGTTTTCAATTAAAAATTTTAATTTCTAATAATATATTTGTATTAGGTTCAAAGCCCATATTCTAGCATTCAAGATATCCATTACACTGGCCCAAACTGGGATTATTTTCAAAATCAAGTAAAAGTCCATATTTATTCCAAAGTTGCTAAAATATGCTAATAAAATTTGATGTTTTACATTAAAAATAAAATATTTGGTTTATCTCTCAGACATCTATAACATAATAAATAGTGGGCAGTATAGTAATATAATAAAAGTTTTGTGATACCCTGAAATTTGATGTTTTAAAAAAATTCATTTATACTTCATTTCAGCCTCAAATCACAATATCAATGAACAAATTTGCAGAAATAAAACAGTATAAACACAAAATGCTACAGTATTTTTTTTTTTTTTTTTTTACTTTCAGGGACTCTACACGTCCTTTTAATAAAAGTACGCCAAAGAAATTTACAGACACAAAATAGGTAACAAAACAATTTCAAATCATAAACTATAGATTTAAATTGCCTTGTTCTCTTCTCAACTGCCAGGGTTCTTCCCCACAATGTTTTGGACAGGCTCAGCTCAAGGTAGATCACTTTGAACTATGGCTCGTTTTCTAGCCTTCTTTGCTTACATACAGCAGAAATTACAGACATGGCTGAAATCACAGGGATTTCAGATGAAGGCAGAATTAAACACATAAAATTTAAAAAATAACTACTCATAAATATTTTATTTACATTAGGGGAGATCTTCTAGTCTGAAGAGTTTTTATACAAGTTGAGGAAATGTACGAGCAGTGACAAGAAGGCCAGCAATTTAAAGAAAGGCAAAGCTAGAACGCAACAAAGGCAGAAAACATGGGAGAGTCAACAAAAATAATTTGCAAAGAAAAAAGGACATGATAGGAACCTTTTTCTTAAAAAATATAAGGTATTTCACAAAAGCCTGAACATTATACGTTAGTACTAAAATCGGGATGTGGGGAAGCTTCATATATTCTCATCACAAAAATATTTACCAATACTCCCACTGGAGTTTTCTGTTATGTTCTTATGATTATCTTACTATGAAGGAAAGAGGTTGAAAATTGTATGCAGATTAATGACATCACCCTTAAATTACAGTCAAGGCAGTTCACATATCATCTTCTCATTTAATACCTTAATGGAGTGAATAGAGAAAATCACAAGGGACGACCCGGCCTCTTATTAGTAATACTTGTCACTGGTTACAGAACACAGGAGGCGAGCAGGCCTCGGGCTCCCCGCCCGAGCTTCTCTTCCGTCGCACGGCCTCGTGGCCACCGGCCGGCTGGCCTGGGGAGCCCAGGCGAGCGGCGCGCTCCTGCCCTCCACCTGCCGAGGTCCGTCATCCGCGGGGCTCTGGCGGCCGACGGGACGGCAGGCCTGGGCGACCTCCGCCGGGGCACCTGGGACGGGGCGTCCCCCGCGGGGCGTCAGTGCGCCCGGTGCTTCCGCTTCTTGTGCTTCTTGTCCTTCCTCTTATTGGCGCACTTGGGGCAGAACCACTGCATCTCCTCTGGCGGCGCAGCCGCTATTCCGACACAGGGCCTGGCAGCCAGACAAAGATTTTGGATGAATGAGTTTTACTTAATATATCACATATACATCCAGTTTCTATGTTTTTAAGTAGTTAAATCATTTTTCAGTCTAGGGCATATTTACAGCGATCCCAGCCAAACGGCTCATTTACGTAGTTGCCCTCAGCGTGTGGATTATGACATCACCGATGCCCCCCCTTGCCCTGCTGGAGAAATTAACTGGCTTTCTCAGCCTTTCAGCCAGAAACAGTGTCATTCTCCATAACTACAGCTTTGTATTTACCGTAGAGACGACATATATCCTATGACTGAATGGGTTTCTACCTTTTTATATCTGATATTTAAAGATAAAATGAGATTATCACATAAATCTTGGTATTATTTCTTCAGATTTGGGAGCTGCTCCTGATTTTGGTAATTAACATTAACTGCTTCTACTGGCTCCGTCACTTTGCTGTCGCGCAGCTCCGGGGACAGCGGCCCGGACGACCCCTGCAGGGGTGTGTGTGGTGAGGGCTCACCAGTGGTACCAGTCATCACAGTCATCGCAGCCAATCATGGGACTCCCGTCATCTGGCTTGTTGCATCCAGGACAGATCCAGATCTGATTGCCCCACTCATCTCGGATCTGAGGTTTTTAAACAGGGAGGGAGAAAAACCAGAGATGGAATGGGGAAAAAGAACGAAAAAGAGGGCAGGATAAGAAAGATTACACTGTGAACCTAATAAACTGACACACCACCAAAAAATGGTAGTTAACAATTTAGTAAAGCCATGGTCACGTGAAAAGGAAAAGTGCTACAAAGTGCTCAGGGGTAAGACATTTCTAGGGGATATTTTAAACTCTCTTTTCTAAGTCATAGAACAATGCATTTTATAATCAGTTCTGTGAACAGTATGACCTGTAGCCACTTTAAAAAAGTAACTGTAAACACCTGCGTTCTTAATGATTACTACAGACTTTACAGCAGTAACAATTGATATTTTGAAACCATGTTCCTCAGCTATCTGTAGTTTCCTCAGCCGCAGTCGCAGGCCTGGAATTAATACCCAGCCACATGTGCAGGCATCACCTTATTACTTATTAGCCAAGCCCTTCTCCTGAACCAGCTGATAAGATCAAGGATATGAAAGAGCTGTTACTAAGTAACTTTCCATTCCCTTTATGACATTTTCAGTAAGTGCGATCAACTAAAGGGCAAATGAAGTAAGGGATGCGGGGGCCGAGGGGCCAGGTACTTGCACACTGCCGCGCTACAAACACAGCGTGCGCAGGACGGTGCTTCATTTGACTTGCATTTCCAAGTAAGAAGCAACCTTAACTGCACTCCCTCAAATTCCACTTGAATGGGTCCAATTTAGAAGAAACGGTTCTCTGATGGGCACTCAAATTCAGCAATGCTGAAAAGCTAATTTTTGAAAGTTTTCAGTAACATAGCCTATGACTTCATTCAGTTTATTTTGCAAGGTACAGCCTCTTCCTATACTTTCAAATACAACACCGACTAGATATGTAGAAAAGAAATGGCTTTCTTTGTGTGTGGCAGGTGTTTGGGGACATATATATTCATTGTACTTACGTGCTATTTTAAGGCCTACCATTTTTGAAAAAGTTTCTGCAAAGGTGAACTATGCTGATATGCAATCTTCCTAAAGAAATCTGTAAGCAGATCCATCTCTGACTTAGCCCTCTCTGACTTCAAGGGGAGCAAATGAGCAGGTACCATGTGCCAGCTGCCCAGAGGTAAGCCTGCGCCAGCATCCCGTGCCCTGAAGCTGCCGTGCACAGCCAGTCCTGCTGCTGGCTGACCTTTCTTGAAATGAGAAGGCCATGACTCTCTGTTACATGAGAAATTTGCCATGGCAACCTAACACCTAACCCCAACACTTTACTAAGTTCTTTAAAAAATCTTCCTTTGCTTAATCATCCTAAAACAAGATACGTTAAGAACAGGGAAACTGGAGTAAGGCAATGTAAGGTCCACTTCCAAAGTCACACTATTAGGCAGTGACAAAAATCAGCCTTTTTCTCTGGAGCCTGTGTGTCCCCAAAATCACACAATTTGTCCTCTGTCTACAAAGTGTCTCTTCGGAGACAGAAGGCTTTTCATCCACAATGTCTATGCAAATCTGATCCATCTCCAGGGAGTTGCTCAAAATCCACTGGGGAATCAGAACTGTTAGGGATAGAACAGAGAGTGGAGATCATCTAATCTAACAGAAACCCCTTAGTTCCAGGTGAAGAAATGGACGTGGAGGAGGTTAAGTATAAAATCTGTGCTGATGTGGCCTCAAACACCTACAGCAATGGGTCTTTAAATGGACCATTTTGATGATTACAGATTTCTGTATCACATCTATTTTTGCACAGAATTGCCAATTTAATGTTTTTCTGTTAATTTTTCATGTCTTTATATCCTTTCTCAACACTTTTGAGATCTTATCTTTTGTACATTAAGCATCTCAAATATTCAGTAATTTATTGAAATTTCTTTCCAAAATGCCTTTAAAGAGATGCAATATTTGAACAATATATAACACCTATCATGAGTCCAACCCTGCCACTTTCCAATCATATCTATTCAAGAAGATCCATGCCATCACCAGGCTGATGGATCACTGTGAGTATTTGGTGGTCACAGCGATGTCAGGACACTGTGTGCTTACAATCTTTCTGTTGTGTGTTTGTCATTCTACAGTGCCCACAGAACACATTTATATACATAGTTCTCTAATAGACTGAAACCAAGGGTTGAGTAAGACCTGAAATTATTAAGACACATGAACACTGTCCATGAAACAATGTGGACTCATTCAACAAGGTGAGTTTCCACTTGGAGATATGCCTGGATGTTCAGGAAGACTGAAATCTCCTTTCCACTGAACATGCAAGCCCTGGCGTATTCTGGAGCTTAACCAATGAAATGCCATAATCAGTGCAAACAGCAGCTGGTCCATAAGATCTGCGTACATTATGTACATTATACCCTGAGTGACTGAATTGCTTCCTCAAGAAATTCAACTGCAATTTAAATTCACTATTCATCTCTATATTTATACATTGATATTTCTGTATATATGTTTACAGTCATACTCCAAAGCAATACAAAAGAAAAACAATGCTTTGACATTACTTACAGAGACTGTATATGTGAACACTGTAATACAATACTTTTCAGCCAAAAGCTTGAACAGGCAATGAAAATAACTTCCCAGTCATAAAGAACTACCTCTGAAACTCAGTAATGATATACATGACACTGTTTTTTAATTGAAAATGTTTTCATGATAAAAAAGTGAGCTCTTAAGTGACTTTTTTTAACTACTACAGAAATAAAATACAGCGTACCACATAAGTGCTCACAGTCTCCGTCACCACACTCCGGACAGGGGCTTTAGAACTTCCAGCTCCAGAGACGGCAGGGCACGGCGACGGCATCAAAGCAGGGGAGGCGGCGGACTGTGTGAGAAGTGGTAAAGGCACCGGGGCAGGGGCGACATGCACAGGTACAGGGGCTGGGACTGGCGCAGGCGGTGGGGTCCTGGGTCTGTTCAGAGAAGGAGCTGGCTTAGCCTCGGGGGCTGGGACCACTTTGCTGATGACACTGTCAACAAAAGAGAGAAAAGGAAAAGTTAAAACAGGAGAGTGAATCAAATCAAATATTTAGAAACATAATCACAAGACAACTTTTCTTCTTCTAGTAACAAAATACTTTTTGGAGAGCCCAGATAGCTACAGACGTCAGAGTTCAAAGGCCTTCCCAATTCACCTCTCGGCTTATCCAGGGTCATGGCTGGGGAGAAATGTTAGGAGCAGAGGGAGATGTGGCTTCCTGGGAGGAAAACAAGCTCTCACTCCTTTCCTGGTGACAACTAACAACTAGAGCTCTGTTTACAATGTTTGTAAAAGCTTGAAATTAACTGCAGGTCATAGGACGTTATAAAGAATTACCTAGCAGATTTGAAAAGAACCAAACAGAACCTCCAGAAACAAAAGATACAATAACCGAAATTTGAAACGAGGTGGACAGGAGAACTATAGACTGAGTAACAGGAGAGGAGAAACTATGGAGAATTATCTGGGAGAGGCACAGGGAGGACAACAAAAGGTCTAATTAATACATACTTAATTTTAATTCTAGAGAGAGACTGGAACAGAGGCAGAAAACAAAGAATATCTGAAACTTTTAGAGAACTGGTGAACATAGCTATCAACACAGTTAAGAAGCCAAACAAATCTCAGGCAAGGTAAATAAACAGAAATCTACAACTAGGCACATCTGTGTGAAACTATAAAACATCACAAAGAAGAGAGTCCTAAAAGCAGCCAGAGAAAAAAGAACAATTACATTCAAGCAAGAAACAGATAGCGGCTGACTTCTCAGCAGCCATGATGAAGTATACAAGACAGTGGGATAATATCGTTAATACTAAAAAAACTGAATTTTGCCTTTGAGAACATTTTTCAAGAATAAGGAGGAAATAAAGACATTTTCAGACAAGCAAACTCTAACGATTTGCCACCAGTGTACCTTACTAAAAGAAATTCTAAAGTAGCAATTCTAAAATATTTTTGGCCCTAGGGACCCTTTACATTCTTTTTTTTTTTTGGTTATTATTAATGTACAATTACATGAGCAATATTATGATTACTAGACTCCCCCCATTATCAGGTCCCCACCACACACCCATTACAGTCAGTGTCCATCAGCGCAGTAAAATGCTATAGAATCACTACTTGTCTTCTCTGTGTTATATTGCCTTCCCTGTATCCCCCTACCCCACTACATTATGTGTGCTAATCATAATGCCCCTTTTTCCCCCTTATCCCTCCCTTCCCACCCATCTTCCCCAGTCCCTTTCCCTTTGGTAACTGTTAGTCCATTCTTCGGTTCTGTGAGTCTGCTACTGTTTTGTTCCTTCAGTGTTTTCTTTGTTATTATACTCCACAGATGAGTGAAATCATTTGGTACTTGTCTTTCTCTGCCTGGCTTATTTCACGGAGCATAATACCCTCTAGCTCCATCCATGTTGTTGCAAATGGTAGGATTTGTTTTCTTCTTATGGCTGAATAATATTGCATTGTGTATATGTACCACCTCTTCTTTATCCATTCATCTACTGATGGGACACTTAGGTTGCTTCCATTTCTTGGCTATTGTAAATAGTGCTGCGGTAAACACAAGGGTGCATATATCTTTTTCAAACTGCGCTGCTGAATTCTTAGGGTAAATTCCTAGGAGTGGAATTCCTGGGTCAAATGGTATTTCTATTTTGAATTTTCTGAGGAACCTCCATACTGCTTTCCACAATGGTTGAACTAATTTACATTCCCACCAATGGTGTAGGATGGAGGGTTCCCCTTTCTCCACATCCTCACCAACATTTGTTGTTGTTTGTCCTTTGGATGGTAGCCATCCTAACTGGTGTGAGGTGATATCTCATTGTGGCTTTAATTTGCATTTCTCTGATGATTAGGGATGTGGAGCATCTTTTCGTGTGCCTGTTGGCCATCTGAATTTCTTCTTTGGAGAAGTGTCTGTTCAGCTCCTCTGCCCATGTTTTAATTGGCTTATTTGCTTTTTGTTTGTTCAGGTGTGTGTGCTCTTTATATAATTTGGATGTCAACCCCTTATTGGATATGTCATTTATGAATATATTCTCCCATAGTGTAGGATGTCTTTTTGTTCTACTGATGGTGTCCTTTGCTGTACAGAAGCATTTTCGTTTGATATAGTCCCACTTATTCATTTTTGGTTTTGTTTCCCTTGACTGGGGAGATATGTTCATGATGACGTTGCTCAAATTTATGTCCAAGAGATTTTTGCCTATGTTTTTCTCTAAGAGTTTTATGGTTTCATGACTTACATTCAGGTCTTTGATCCACTTTGAGCTTACTTTTGTATATGGGGTTAGACAATAATCCAGTTTTACTCTCTTACATGTAGCTGTCCAGTTTTGCCAACACCAGCTGTTGAAGAGGCTGTCATTTCCCCATTGTATATCCACAGCTCCTTTATCGTATATTAATTGACCATATATGCTTGGGTTAATATCTGGACTCTATTCTGTTCCACTGGTCTATGGGTCTGTTCTTGTGCCAGTACCAAATTGTCTTGATTACTGTGGCTTTGTAGTAGAGCTTGAAGTCAGGGAGCATAATTCCCCCCACTTTATTCTTCCTTCTCAGGATTGCTTTGGCTATTTGGGGTCTTTTGTGGTTCCATATGAATTTTAAAACTATTTGCTGTAGTTTGTTGAAGAATGCTGTTGGTAGTTTGATAGGGATTGCATTGAATCTGTAGATTGCTTTAGGCAGGATAGCCATTTTGACAATATTCATTCTTCCTATCCATGAGCATGGGATGTGTTTCCATTTATTGGTTATCTTCTTTAATTTCTCTCATGAGTGTCTTGTAGTTTTCAAAGTATTGGTCTTTCTCTTCCTTGGTTAGATTTATTCCTAGGTATTTTATTCTTTTTGATGCAATTGTGAATGGAATTGTTTTCCTGATTTCTCTTTCTGCTAGTTCACCATTAGTGTATAGAAATGCAACAGATTTTTGTGTATTAATTTTGTATCCCACAAATTTACTGAATTCAGATATTAGATTTAGTTTGGAGTGGATTCTTTAGGGTTTTTTCTGTACAATATCTTGTCATCTGCAAACAGGGACAGTTTGACTTCTTCCTTACCAATTTGGATGCCTTTTACTTCTTTGTGCTGTCTGATTGCTGTGGCTAGGACATCTAGAACCCTTTTACATTCTTAAAAATTGTTGAGAAACCCAAAGAACTTTTTTGGTCATGTGCATTGCATCTGCCAATATTTACCAAGAAAAACTGGAACTGAGAAATTAAAAAGTAACTATTTAGTAGTTTATTTAAAAGTAACAGTAATAAGCCAATTACACATTAACAGATAACACTTTTTTAAAAATGAAAAATAAGTATATTTTTCCAAGACAAAAACTAATCTTGTGAGAAGACTGGCATTGTTTAACAGTTTTGCAAATTTCCTTAACATATGCATAAGTAATGAGAAAAGGGAGGAATATTTTTATGGCCTTTGCAGATAATTGTGAAGTCCTATGATACTGCACCAAAATGCAACAAGTGGTAGCTCTTTAAAAGTTAGTTGTAGCATGCAATCTGAAACCATATCAATGATCATATGAAATTGAGAATTACTCTTATTATGAGTTGTAGGATGGTTTAGTTAATTGGGAGAAAACTTAAACTACAGGTTTGTCACAAACCATAAGTTATAAAGGGATGAAAGTTTGTTAAAAGAAACATAAAACCATAAAAATAACCAAAAAAGTAAACATGTTTTTAATCTTAGGGTAGGGGAAGATTTTCTAAGCATCTCACCAAAAATAGAAAGCATAAAAGGAAATATTGACTCGATTGTGCATAAATTTTAAATTATCATAAGCTAATTATCATAAAATATTATAAGCAAAGGCAAAAGACAAAATTTGATGAAAGACAAAAAAATATTCATTAAAGTAACTCATAATAAAGGCAGGAGATTCAAGACAGCGGCATGAGAGGTGAGACAGAGAACTTCTCCCAAAACCACAGATACTGCGAAAATATAGTTAATATAACTAACCCTAAAACAGCAACAGGAAAGAAGGCTGCACCAGACTGCATACAGACCTTATGAACAGAGCAGACCTCATGAAACAGGGTAAGGTAACAAAGCCTTGATCTAGCGGGACCCAGGCCCTTCCCCCACTCAGCTCACTGGCAGGAGGAAGAGAAATGGAGTGGGAAGGAGGTGGAAGCCTGGGACTGCTGAACACCTAGCCCTGGAGATCTGCTTTGTGAGCAGAAAACTACATTGTGTGGTGCTCTGGAGGATGGGGAGCTGGGACAGGCGGAGTGCTTGAGAGACAGATTCTGGCTCTTTGTAGAGGACGGGATCCACACCCCGCCGCTTTGGGACATGGAAAGGCAGGCAGTCTGAGATGCTTCCTAGCAGTGAGAAGGCTGTTGAAGGGGTGCGGTTTGCACGGAGCTTGCTCTGCAGGAAAAGGGACAGGGGGCAAGGTTGTCTGGGCGTGCTCTGCCCAGCAGACTGGGAACTTTGAGGAGCTTCAGGCGCTCCATCCCCCAGGCTTGCTACTCAGCTCCAAGGCCCCCCACTGTGACACGCAGCCTGCCCAGCCTTCTACATGGCTTGACGACACTGGCTCGCAAATCGGCAGTCACTGCACTGGCATGAGGCCAAGTGAGAGGGAGGCCCCGCCTACAACAGCTAGAAGACACAAATAACAGAGGCTTACACCTGTATGCTCGGCCCACTGGCTCTGATACAGGACACAGGCATGACAGACAGGAATCAGGAAACAGATCTTTCCTCCCTCCAGGCACCAGCTTCGCTCCCCGACAACCTCCAACCTCACTCTATGGGCTGAGCAGCTCCAGAGACTGTAGCTTCTGGGGACTACAGGGCACCACACAAAAATATGAAATATCAAAAGAATATGGGTCAGACCAAAATTTCACAAACCCCAGAAAGAGGGACAAATGAAACTGAAATCACCAATCTTCCTGAAAGAGAATTCAAAATAAAAATCATAAACCTTCTTATGGAGGTACAGAAAAATATTCAAGAACTCAGCAACAAATTTAAGATGGATATTCAATCATTAAGGAATTCCATATCTGAAATGAAACATACAACGGAGGGATTTAAAAGCAGACTAGATGTAGTAGAAGAGACGGTAAATGGCATAGAAATTAGAGAAGAGGAATACAAAGAAGCTGAGGCACAGAAAGAATAAAGAATCTCTAAGAATGAAAGAATATTGAGAGAACTGTGTGACCAATCCAAACGGAACAATATTCGCATTATAGGGGTACCAAAAAAGAAGAGAGAGAAAAAGGGATAGAAAGTGTCACTGAGGAGGTAATTGCTGAAAACTTCCCCACTCTGGGGAAGGAGATAGTCTCTCAAGCTATGGAGATGCACAGTTCTCCCAACATAAAGGCCCAAAGAAGACAACACCAAGACATATAATAATTAAAATGGCAAAGATCAAGGATAGAGACAGACGTTTAAAAGCAGCTAGAGAGAGAAAAAAGATCACATACAAAGGAAAACCCAACAGGCTATCATCAAACTTCTCAACAGAAACCTTACAGGCTGGAAGGGAGTGGCATGATATATTTAATCCAATGAAGCAGAAGGGCCTTGAACCAAGAATACTCTACCTGGGAAGGTTATGATTTAAATTTGAAGGAGGGATTAAACATTTTCATATAAGCAAAAGCTGAGAGGATTTACCTCCCACAAACCACCTCTACAGTGCATTTTGGAGGGACTCCTATAGATAGAAGTATTCCTAAGGCTAAATAGATGTCACCCAAGGGATAGACAGAGTACAGAATATGATTCATAACATACAAAGAATGGAGGAGGAAGAAAAAGGAGGAAAAAAAAAAAAGAATCTTTAGGTTGTGTTTGTAATAGCATATGAAGTGAGTTAAATTTGACTGTTAGACAGTAAGGGAATTACCCTTGAACCTTTGGTGACCACGAATCTAAAGCCTGCAATGGCAATAAGTCCATATCTATTGATAATCACCCTAAATGTAAATGGATTGAATGCACCCATCAAAAGACGCAGAATCACTGAATGGATAAAAAAAACAAGACCCCTCTATATGCTGCCTACAAAAGACTCACTTCAAACCCAAAGACATACACAGACTGAAAGGAAAGGGATGGAAAAAGATATTTCATGCAACTAATAAGGAGAAAAAAGCAGGTGTTGCAGTACTTCCATCAGACAAAATTGATTTCAAAACAAAGAAAGTAACAAGAGATAAAGAAGGACATTACATAATGATAAAGGGGTCAGTCCAACAAGAGAATATAACTATTACAAATGTCTATGCACCCAACACAGGATCACCTACATATGTGAAACAAATACTAACAGAATTAAAGGGGGAAATTGAATGCAATGCATTCATATTGGGAGACTTGAACACACCACTCATTCAAAAGGACAGATCAACCAGACAGAAAATAAATAAAGAGACAGAGGCACCGAACAACATATTAGAACAGATGGACCTAATGGACATCTACAGAACACTCCATCCAAAAGCAACAAGATATACATTCTTCTCAAGTGCACGTGGAACATTTTCAAGAATAGATCATGTACTAGGCCATAAAAAGAATCTCAGTAAATTCAAAAAGATTGAAATTGTACCAACCAGCTTCTCGGATCACAAAGGTATGAAACTAGAAATAAATTACTCAAAGAAAATGAAATGCCCACAAACACATGGAGGCTTAATAACATGCTCCTAAATAATCAATGGTCCAATGATGAAATATAAACAGAGATGAAGCAATATATGGAGACAAATTACAACAACAATTCAACACCACAAAATCTGTGGGACACAGCAAAGGCCGTGCTAAGAGGGAAATATATTGCAATACAGGCCTACCTCAGGAAAGAAGAACAATCCCCAATGAACACTCTAAACTTGCAATTAATGAAACTAGAAAAGGAAGAACAAATGAGGCCCAAAGTCAGTAGGAGGAGGGACATAATAAAGATTAAAGCAGAAATAAATAAAACAATAGAAAGAATCAATGAAAGCAGGAGCTGGTTCTTCGAGAAAATAAATAAAATAGACAAACCCCTAGCCAGCCTTATCAAGATAAAAAAGAGTCTACACACATAAACAGAATCAGAAATGAAATAGGAAAAATCACTACAGACACCACAGAAATACAAGAAACTATGAGAGAATACTATGAAAAATTATATGGTAACAAACTGGATAACCTAGAAGAAATGGAAAACTTTCTAGAAAAATACAACCTACCAAGGCTGACCCAGGAAGAAACAGAAAATCTGAATAGATTAATTACCAGAAAAGAAATTGAGTTGGTAATCAAAAACTACCTAAGAAGAAAACACCTGAACCAGATGGTTTCACTGCTGAATTTTATCAAACATTTAGTGAAGACCTAATACCCATCCTCATTAAAGTTTTCCAAGTAGTAGAAGAAGAGGGAATACTCCCAAACTCATCCTATTAGGCCAACATCACTCTAATACCAAAACCAGGCAAAGACACCACAAAAAAAGAAAATTACAGACCAATATCCCTGATGAACATAGATGCAAAAATACTGAACAAAATATTAGCAAACCAAATTAAAAAATACATCAAAAAGATCATCCGTCATGATCAAGTGGGATTCATCCCAGGGATGCAAGGATGGTACAACATTCGAAAACCCATCAACATCATCCGCTACATCAACAAAAAGGACAAAAACCACATGATCATCTCCATAGAGGCTGAAAAAGCATTCGACAAATTTCAACATCCATTCATGATAAAAACTCTCAACAAAATGGGTGCAGAGGGCAAGTACCTCAATATAATAAAGGCCATATATGACAAACCCACAGCCAGCATCGTACTTAACAGCGAGAAGCTGAAAGCTTTTCCTTTAAGTTTGGGAACAAGACAGGGATGACCACTCTCCCCACTTTTATTCATCTTAGTTCTGGAGGTCCAAGCCACGGCAATCAGACAGCACAAAGAAATAAAAGTCATCCAGATTGGCAAGGAGGAAGTCAAACTGTCCCTGTTTGCATATGACATGATATTGTACATAAAAAAACTCTAAAGAATCCATTCCCAAACTACTAGATCGAATATCTGAATTCAGTAAATTTGTGGGATACAAAATTAATACACAGAAATCTGTTGCATTCCTATAAACTAATGATGAACTAGCAGAAAGAGAAATCAGGAAAACAGTTCCATTCACAATTGCATCAAAAAGAATAAAATACCTAGGAATAAATCTAACCAAGGAAGTGAAAGACCTATACCCTGAAAACTACAAGACACTCTTAAGAGAAATTAAAGAGGACACTAATTAATGGAAATTCATTCCAGGCTCTTGGCTAGGAAGAATTAATATTGTTAAAATGGCCATCCTGCCTAAAGCAATCTACAGATTCAATGCAATCCCTATCAAAATACCAACAGCATTCTTCAACAAACTAGAGCAAATAGTTTTAAAATTCATATGGAACCACAAAAGACCCCAAATAGCCAAAGCAATCCTGAGAAGGAAGAATAAAGTGGGGGGAATTATGCTCCCTGACTTCAAGCTCTACTGCAAAGCCACAGTAATCAAGACAATTTGGTACTGGCACAAGAACAGACCCATAGACCAATGGAACAGACTAGAGAGCCCAGATATAAACCCAAGCATATATGGTCAATTAATATACGATAAAGGAGCTGTGGATATACAATGGGGAAATGACAGCCTCTTCAACAGCTGGTGTTGCAAAACTGGACAGCTGCATGTAAGAGAATGAAACTGGATTATTGTCTAACCCCATATACAAAAGTAGACTCAAAGTGGATCAAAGACCTGAATGTTAAGTCATGAAACCATAGAACTCTTAGAGAAAAACATAGGCAAAAATCTCTTGGACATAAATTTGAGCAACGTCATCATGAACATATCTCCCCAGGCAAGGGAAACAAAACCAAAAATGAGTAAGTGGGACTATATCAAATGAAAATGCTTCTGTACAGCAAAGGACACCATCAGTAGAACAAAAAGACATCCTACACTATGGGAGAATATATTCGTAAATGACATATCCAATAAGGGGTTGACATCCAAATTATATAAAGAGCTCATGCACCTGAACAAACAAAAAGCAAATAAGCCAATTAAAACATGGGCAGAGGAGATGAACAGACACTTCTCCAAAGAAGAAATTCAGATGGCCAACAGGCACATGAAAAGATGCTCCACATCCCTAATCATCAGAGAAATGGAAATTAAAACCACAATGAGGTATCACCTCACACCAGTTAGGATGGCTGCCGTCCAAAAGACAAACAACAACAAATGTTGGCGAAGATGTGGGGAAAGGGGAACCCTCCTTCCTACACTGTTGGTGGGAATGTAAATTAGTTCAACCATTGTGGAAAGCAGTATGGAGGTTCCTCAGAAAACTCAAAATAGAAATACCATTTGACCCAGAAATTCCACTCCTAGGAATTTACCTTAAACATTCAGCAGCGCAGTTTGAAAAAGATATATGCACCCTTGTGTTTACTGCAGCACTGTTTACAACAGTCAAGAAATGGAAGCAACCTAAGTGTCCCATCAGTAGATGAATGGATAAAGAAGAGGTGGTACATATACACAATGCAATATTATTCAGCCATAAGAAGAAAACAAATCCTACCATTTGCAACAACATGGATGGAGTTAGAGGGTATTATGCTCCGTGAAATAAGCCAGGCAGAGAAAGACAAGTACCAAATGATTTCACTCATCTGTGGAGTATAAGAACAGAGAAAAAACTGAAGGAACAAAACAGTAGCAGACTCACAGAACCAAAAAATGGACTAACAGTTACCAAAGGGAAAGGGACTGGGGAAGATGGGTGGGAAGGGAGGGATAAGGGGGGAAAAAGGGCTGTTACAATTAGCACACATAATGTAGCGTGGGTGGGGGGATACCAGGAAGGCAGTATAACACAGAGAAGACAAGTAGTGATTCTATAGCATCTTACTATGCTGATGGACAGTGACTGTAATGGGGTATGTGGTGGGGATTTGATATTAGGTGGAGTCCAGTAACCGTAATGTTGCTCATGTAATTGTACATTAATAATACCAAAAAAAAGTAACTCATAATAAAAAATAACCCTTCTTAAATGCCTAATATTTCCCTCTAATTCAACTGAATTACTTTTTACATAAATAAAACTATATATATTTTATTATAGTGTATATATGTATATGTGTGCATATATATACATATATATATATATCATTCAAATTTTCTGAGTAGCAAAAGGAAAAACATTAAAGTTGATGAGGAAAAGACAAACACATCGTAGCTTTCAGTTTCCAAGAGATTCGATTGGTATTACATAGGTACTAAAGTGACTTGCTTTTCCCAACTCTTGACTTTCATGAGAACATTCACTAGAGTTTGAAAGTTGGTTTTGATTTGAGTTGCTAAGCTACTTTTGTGGTAACGGGTACACGGTTTTAAGAATCCTATTATTATCTCTTCAATTTTGAACATGACAGCAATATATGTAAACTGTATAACACGATATAATTTCTCATCTCTTGTGAGATAAACTATGACCACTTAACCTAGCTGATCACTGTAAATACAATTCTGGATTCCTACTGGCCTGCGTGGCCAAGCTTTTTGGTTTTATACTTGTAAACAGTGCTTTGTGTCTCCATCTTTTTCTCCGGGAATGACCACTTCTCCCTCCTATTTAATTGCACAGTAAGCTCTCCTCCAGTGCTTTCTGGTGAATAAGCAACGCCTGGCAGAGTAACCAACACCGCCCACAGCTGCGTCCCACAATGGCTCCACGCTGCTAACATTACATCTTTTGGAGGATTTGATCAGGATGCCCTCACTGCTATAAACACTGGCGTTATTCATAAAAACGTGCAGAATGAGGGACTTTCAGCAGGATATCTTTACCTGTTTCCCCATCACAAAATAGTGAAATAAGTGGAGTGGGTCATGAGCTACTTGGCCTGTAATGCAAACTCACAGCCTGACAAGTCAACAAAGAGCCAATCCTCACCTCTACAGCCACATGGAGCCTCCCAGGTTAGAGGTAAACACAGTTTGGATCATCTGCAGAGGGAGTTTAATGATCTCATTATGCAGCTATTGTGTGCAAACACTGCGAAGCCAGTACTCTGAGTTATCAAAGTCTGAATAACAGGCTACCAAACTGCACACGAAGTCCAAAAGTTCCCTCACAATGGCTTACTTACCCTTAAAAGTCAACAGTCATTTTACAGTGGTAACAAATGGTGCCATAGATAAAACTTGTGATCACCTCCGTGAGTTTTACATAGCTTTTGAAATTCTGAAGCTGAAGGAAAGTTCTTCAAGTTTAGGAGAAAAACCTCTTGGATAAAACAAAAACATATTCCTTAAACCACAACTCACTTCTTCTCCAGATTTAAAATCTTAATCAGTCTCAGAAACACCATGCACCTTTTGAACTGCCACATGAAACAGAATACCATGGTGTATTTAAAACTGACCTCTCCTTACAACAAAGCAGAGACCACTGAGATTTCACTATATTATTACCATAGAACTGCATTGTTGGGTCAGCGGTTATATAAAACTCATAGTTTTGCTTTCTTACTTTTATTTTAAAAGTCCCAGAAATACTAAGCCCCAGTGGAGTAGCCAGCCTCTTAGTGTAAGAGCAGTGGGCTAGCAGGGAACTGGGACAACAGTGTGTGAATCTCGGCTAGGTCCTAAGAGACACTGCAGCTTCTGCTTTGCCGTCATGTGAACCACCCGCTCTGGAAAAGCTACTCTAAATTGAGGCCCTGAAGCTGCCTTAGGAAGAGGCCATGTGACCAGTGATGGCGGCCTCTTGCCAACAGCCCCGGCCGTGAGCTTCTGCACGTTTTCCAGCCTCGGCGAGGCCTTCCAGTAACTGCGGCCCCGGCAGCAGCTTGACGGGAGAGCTGAATAAGAACCCCCCCTAATTCCTGAACTGCAGGAAACTAGGAAGTAATCAATGTTTATTGCTTTACGCTGCTAAGTTTTAGGGTCATTTGTTATGTGCAAATAGAAAATATACCAAAGAATTTATCTAATTTAGGTATATAAATAAATACTCAGAATTTAGGAGAAACTATATTTTAGAGTATCAGTACTTAAAACGCCAAGTTGCAACATAGTCCTTTCCATAGTTCATATTTGGTCAAAAGAACAAATACCCAAAGACAATTAAGAGACTTGGTTTTATGTTGATTCTTCAAATCAATCGTTTTTATTCTTCTTGCTTGATCCTCACAGTTCAACTTTCAGCCTTCCTATAATTAGCACAGCTGTAATGGACGTAATTCCTCAAGTTCACTCATGGCCTGTCTCTTGAGTATTTATATCATCTCATAAAACGGGTAGTTTATCTTGTCCTAGCCAAAGTACATATCAAGTAGGAAACATTTTATCTTTTAATTCAGCCATGACCTATTTGAAAATGAAACAGTCTACATGAAATAATTAGAGGAAAATATAGCCACTGTAGAATCTTCACTTCCAAAGGAGATCCCCAAATGATTACACTTGGGCTAATGTTCAAAATCTGTAAAACATCCTAAACGGGCAATAACACGCAAATAAATAATAAATGATATGTATTTCCTCACATTCAAAAACGATATACTAGAACAACAACAAAAAGAAAAAGAAACAGTAACTTATAGGGTAAAGAAGATACTGGTAGGGGAAAGGATGAAAGCCATACTTCTCTGGACAGAGCTTATCACACAGTTTCAACTTTGGAGTCAAGTAAATGCTTCACATATTCAGAAAATTAAATTTATAAAATTGCCAATAAATTGAAAATAAATGGAAATGAATGAACCTCGATGTATAATATATCATGTTGGTAACACAACCACACACACAGAAAAAAAAAATTTCAGGTGGCTCTGCTCTAGGAGGGCAGTGTTTTGGAAAAACAACCATAGTAGATTTACTTTAAGAACAAAACAGATTGAAAAACATCTTAATATTTAACTTCATTCAATCGTTTTATTAATAATGGTAATAATTGTATTATTTATAGTAACAATCATTAATAAAGGGTATTACTTTATGTAGTTCTTGTAGAATAAAACAAGTAATTATGATGATTAAGATTTCTAATGCGAAAGAAAATGTAGAAATAAATTCAAAGAAACAACAGTAATGTTAAATCTCAGTTGGAAACAACAGTATAAACTCCTAATGTTTCTTTTCAAAAATACCTATTTCCTAGCTCTGTCCCTTGTAAGAACCTAGAAGCATGCCATCCCAGCAGCTACGGCACTGCTAGGATCAGACTGTGATTCTGAAAACCCTTCCCCACAAAAGGAACTGATTAGAGAAGGACTAAATCCAGGTCTGTAGAGGAAACAAATGAGATAAACCCAGAACACTTGGTACCAGAGAGTAAGAAAACCATCAGAGGTACATGGGTTGTGTTAAAATCCAGAGACAACATGAAGCAGTTGACCACATG
>JAQQAC010009376.1:1864848-2002556 GCA_029783875.1 Phataginus tricuspis | reverse complement strand
AAAAAAAAAAGTGTCCAAGGGAGTTTAAAGCAAAAACTGTATATGTAATTAATTTAAAAAGTACATATATATAATAAATGACTGTTTCTAAAATTTTCTCTGAGGCAGAAAAAGACTTTTGAAATTATTTCACTGACTTCAGAGTCATGGTCAAAGTTAAGATCATTCTAAAAGACAGAGAGATAAAGAAAAAAAGAGGGAAGGACAGAAGGTCATGCAGCTCCCACACACTTAGAGGCCTGAATTAGAATTTAGCTGTGAGCTTTAGGAGCTACTTCAGATTCTGGCCCTTGTTGCCCCAAAATTCTTTCTTGTAGCCTCTGTCATCATGAATGGCCTAAAGGGCAAGACAATCAGAAACCTCAGCCTGAGTCTGTCAAGAAAGGACACGAGCCGATGACAACGTTCACTCTTGTGAGGACTGCTCTGGATCTGATTCCAGCAGTCTGACCTCAGAACGGCCATTCTGAAGGCATCCGCTGATGCTTTCTGGCCTCGTCCCTCTGTGCTTGCCAGATCTGCAGCACGGGCCCAGGACAGAGACTTGGGACTGACGGGCGATCTCTGAACTGTTTTGCTTCAGATGCTTATATTAGGGAGCACAAATGAGCAGACGGCCAAACGCCAGACAATCTGAAAATTGATTCCTTATTTAGGAGGTTTTTTCCTTCTTTTAGTTTCTTTTCTTTAAAATAAATAATGATAATACTTTAAAGCACTTGTATTGATGTCTAGATGTATGTGTGCATACAGAAAAACAATTCATACAGGAAAGGCAAGAAGAAATAGAAATAATTAAAAATTTACCCTGTCGAGAGGGGGTCGAAGATGGTGGCGTGAGCAGGGCGGCAGAAATCTCCTCCCAAAACCATATATATTTGTGAAAATACAACAAATACAATTATTCCTTAAAGAGAGACCAGAAGATACGGTACAACAGTCAGGCTACATCTGCGAGAACTCAGCACCTCAAGAAGGGGGTAAGATACAAAGCGGTGACCCAGTGGGACCCGAGCACTCCCCCACCCCAGCTCACCGGCGGGAGGAAAAGAATCAGAGTGGGGAGGGAGGGAAGCACAGGGCTGCTAAATAACCAGCCCTGGTGATCTGCGCCGGGAGCACAGACACACACCACATGCTGTACTGGAGATTAGAGAAACGGAAGGGCAGGATCCAAGATGGAGACTGGGAGTGGGTCCCCACAGCAAGCTCTCCTGGGACAAAAGAAAAGCGGGCGCTTTTTTAGAAGTCTTTAAGAGATAAGGGCCCAAAAGTGGAAGAAAATCATCCCAACGTGCTCAGCCCAGAAGGCTGGGAATCTTGAGGAATTCCGAGCCCCCTAACCGGCTGCCGGGTAAAGCAGCCCCGCTGAAGCCCCTCACAGTGATAAGCACCCTGCCGTTCGTTCCTCACTGGCTGGCGCTGCAAATGGTGCAGCGGATCCACCACAGCTGTGGGACAGTGGGAGAGCAGCCCCACCCACAGCACCACACAGAACCTCCTCCTGGCGGGCACACAGCTAACCGGGAAGGGCCAGAGCAAGGTCCAGAAGGCACCAAGGGGGGCAGAACACACCCAGCGTGGCCGCAAACCCTTGCAGTGCTCTAGGCTAACCTGAGGGTGGCCCTGCACACAGCAGCTCAGGGGATTATCCCAGAGACTGCCTCCCAGTGTGTGGGTAACCAGCACAGGCTGAGGAGAACAGCAAGGAGAACAACAAGCAGGAAGGGACTTTGTTCTCCCAGCTGACACACGTGCCACCTGCCTGCGACCACCTCTATCGCCATGAAAAGACAGAATAATATGGTCCAGTCAAAGCACTCAGACAACCCGAGAGAGAGGGCCTGGGGGGATAGACTTAAATAATCTTCCTGAAAAAGAATTCAGAATAAAAGTCATAACCATGCTGATGGACCTACAGAGAAATATGCAAGAGCTAAGGGAGGAAGTGAGGAGAGACATTACAGAAATGAAACAATCGATTGATGGGCTTAAGAGCAGACTGGACGAGGTGTAAGAGACTGTTAATGGAATAGAAATCAGAGAACAGGAGTACAGAGAAGCTGAGGCAGAGAGAGATAAAAGGATCTCTAGGAATGAAAGAATATTAAGAGTACTGTGTGACCAATCCAAACGGAACAATATTTGCATTACAGGGGTACAAGAAGAAGAAGAGAGAAAAAGGGATAGAAAGTGTCTTTGAAAACATAATTGAGGAAAACTTCCCCAAGCTGGGAAACGAAATAGTTTCTCAGACCATGGAAGCCCACAGATCACCGAACACAAGGGACCCAAGGAGGACAACACCAAGACACATAATAATTAAAATGGCAAAGACCAAAGACAAGGACAGAGTATTAAAGGCAGCCAGAGAGAGAAAAATGATCACCTACAAAGGAAAACCCATGAGGCTATCATCAGACTTCTCAAAAGAAACCTTACAAGCCAGAAGGGAGTGGCATGATATACTTAACGAAATGAAACAGAAGGGCCTTGAGCCAAGAATACTGTATACAGCATGATTATCACTTAAATTTGAGGGAGGGATTAAACAATTCCCAGACAAGCAAAAGTTGAAGGAACTTGCCTCCCAGAAACCACCTCTACAGGATATTTTAAAGGGACTTCTCTAGATGGAAGCAATCGTAAGGTTAAAAAGATGTCACCAGAGAAAATAAAATCATAGCAAACAAAGCAGACCATCCAAATACTAACTAAAGGCAAAAAATAAAATCAACTATTCACAAAAACAGTCAAAGGAAACGTAAAAGAGTACGGAATAAAACACCTAGTATATAAAGAGTTGAGGAGGAAGAAGAAAGGGGAGAAATAAAGAATCATCAGACTGTGTTTATAATAGCTTAACTAGAGAGTTAAGTTAGACTGTTAGATAGTAAAGAAGCTACCCTGGAACTTTTGGTAACCACGAATCTAAAGCTGGCAATGGCAATAAGTACATATCTATCAATAATCACCCTAAATGTAAATGGACAGAATGCACCATTCAAAAGACACAGTAATAGAATGGATAAAAAAGCAAGACCCATCTATATGCTGATTACAAGAGACTCACCTCAAACCCAAAGATACACACAGACTAAAAGTGAAGAGATGGGAAAAAATATTTCATGCAACCAACAGGGAGAAAAAAGCAGGTGTTGCAGTTCTTATATCAGACAAAATAGACTTCAAAACAAAGAATGTAGCAAGAGATAAAGAAGGACATTACATAACGATAAAGGGGTCAGTCCAACAAGAGGATATAACCATTATAAATATAGATGCACCCAACACAGTAGCACCGACATATGTGAAACAAATACTAACAGAATTAAAGGAGGAAATTGAAAGCAATGCATTCATTTTAGGAGACGTGAACACACCACTCACTCCAAAGGACAGATCAACCAGATGGAAAATAAGGAAGGACACAGAGGCACTGAACAACACATTAGAACAGATGGACCTAACAGACATCTACAGAACTCTACACCCAAAAGCAGCAGGATACACATTCTTCTCAAATGCACATGGAACATTTTCCAGAATAGACCACATACTAGGCCACAAAAAGAACCTCAGTAAATTCAAAAATAGTGAAATTCTACCAACCAACTTCTCAGATCACAAAGGTATAAAACTAGAAATAAATTATACAAAGAAAACAAAAAGGCTCACAAACACATGGAGGCTTAACCACATGTTCCTAAATAATCAATGGCTCAACGACCAAATTAAAACAGAAATCAAACAATATATGGAGACAAACGACAACAACAGCACAAAGCCCCAATTTCCATGGGGTGCAGCAAAGGCAGTTCTAAGAGGAAAGTATATTGCAATCCAGGCCTATTAAAGAAGGAAGAACCATCCCAAATGAATAGTCTAAAGTCACAATTACTGAAATTGGAAAAAGAAGAAAAAATGAGGCCCAAAATCACCAGAAGGAGGGACATAGTAAAGATTAAAGAAGAAATAAATAAAATTGAGAAGAATAAAACAATAGAAAAAAAAAATCAATGAAACCAAGAGCTGGTTCTTTGAAAAAATAAACAAAGTAGATAAACCCCTAGCCAGGCTTATTAAGGGAAAAAGAGAATCTATGCACATAAACAGAATCAGAAATGAGAAAGGAAAAATCACGACAGATTCCACAGAAATACAAAGGATTATTAGAGAATATTATGAAAATCTATATGCTAACAAGCTGGAAAACCTAGAAGAAATGGACAACTTCTTAGAAAAATACAACCTTCCAAGACTGACCAAGGAAGAAACAGAAACCTAACCAGACCAATTACCAGCAATGAAATTGAATCGGTAATCAGAAAACTACCCAAGAACAAAACCCCTAGGCCAGATGGATTCACCACTGAATTTTATCAGACATATAGAGAAGAAATAATACCCATTTTCCTTAAAGTTTTCCAAAAAATAGAAGAGGGGGGAATACTTCCAAACTCATTCTATGAAGCCAGCATCACTCTAATACCAAAACAAGGCAAAGACCCCACCAAAAAAGAAAATTACAGACCTATATCTCTAATGAACATAGATGTAAAAATACTCAACAAAATATTAGCAAACCGAATTAAAAAATACATCAAGAGGATCATACACCATGATCAAGTGGGATTCATCCCAGGGATGCAAGGATGGTAGAACATTCAAAAATGCATCAACATCATCCACCACATGAACAAAACAAAGAACAAAAACCACATGATCATCTCCATAGATGCTGAAAAGCATTTGACAAAATTCAACATCCATTCATGATAAAAACTCTCAACAAAATGGGTATAGAGGGCAAGTACCTCAACATAATAAAGGCCATATATAACAAACCCACAGCCAACATCATACTTAACAGCAGGAAGCTGAAAGCTTTTCATCTAAGATTGGGAACAAGACAGGGATGCCCACTCTCCCCACTGTTATTCAACATAGTACTGGAGATCCTAGCCATGGCAATCAGACAAAACAAAGAAATACAAGGCATCCAGATTGGTAAAGAAGAAGTCAAATTGTCACTATTTGCAGATGACGTGGTATAGTACATAAAAAAACCCTAAAGACTCCACTCCAAAACTACTAGAACTAATATCTGAATTCAGCAGTTGCAGGATACAAAATTAATACACAGAAATCTGTTGCTTTCCTATGCACTAAGAATGAACTAACAGAAAGAGAAATCAGGAAAACAATTCCATTCACAATTGCATCAAAAAGAATAAAACACCTGGGAATAAACCTAACAAAGGAAGTGAAAAACCTATACCCTGAAAACTACAAGACACTCATAAGATAAATTAAAGAGGACACTAACGAATGGAAATTCATCCCATGCTCTTGGCTAGGAAGAATAAATATTGTCAAAATGGCTATACTACCTAAAGCAATCCACAGATTCAGTGCAATCCCTATCAAAATACCAACAGCATTCTTCAATGGACTGGAACAAATAGTTCTAAAATTCATATGGAATCACAAAAGACCCCAAACAGCCAAAGCAATCCTGAGAAGGAAGAATAAAACAGGGAATTACGCTCCCAGACTTCAAGCTCTACTACAAAGCCACAGTAATCGAGACAATTTGGTATTGGCACAAGAACAGACTCACAGACCAGTGGAACAGAATAGAGAGTCCAGACATTAACCCAAACATATACGGTCAATCAATATATGAAAAAGGAGCCATTGATATACAATGTGGAAATGACAGCCTCTTCAACAGTTGGTGTTGACAAAACTGGATAGCTACATGTAAGAGAATGAAACTGGATTACTGTCTAACCCCATACACAAAAGTAAACTCAAAATGGATCAAAGACCTGAATGTAAATCATGAAACCATAAAACTCTTAGAGAAAAAACAGGCAAAAATCTCTTGGACATAAACATGAGCAACTTCTTCATGAACATATCACCCCGGCAAGGGAAACAAAAGCAAAAATGAACAAGTGGGACCAAATCAAGCTGAAAAGCTTCTGTACAGCAAAGGACCCCATCAGTAGAACAAAAAGACAACCTACAGTATGGGAGAATATATTCATAAATGATGTATCTGATAAGGGGTTGACATCCAAAATATACAAAGAGCTCATGCACCTCAACAAACAAAAAGCAAATAATCCAATTAAAAAATGGGCAGAGGATCTGAATAGACACTTCTCCAAAGAAGAAATTCAGGTGGCCAACAGGCACATGAAAAGATGTTCCACATTGTAATTATCAGAAAATGCAAATTAAAACCACAGTGAGATATCACCTCACACCAGTGAGGATGGCCAGCATCCAAAACACAAACAACAACAAATGTTGGTGAGGACGTGGAGAAAGGGGAACCCTCCTACACTGCTGGTGGGAATGCAAATTAGTGCAACCATTGTGGAAAGCAGTATGGAGGTTCCTCAAAAAATTCAAAATAGAAATACCATTTGACCCAGGAATTCCGCTCCTAGGAATTTACCCAAAGAATGCAGCAGCCCAGTTTCAAAAAGACAGATGCACCCCTATATTTATCGCAGCACTATTTACAATAGCCAAGAAATGGAAGCAACCTAAGTGTCCATCAGTAGATGAATGGATAAAGAAGATGTGGTACATATACACAATGGAATATTATTCAGCCATAAGAAGAAAACAAATTCAGACATTTGCAACAACATGGATGGAGCTAGAGGGTATTATACTCAGTGAAATAAGCCAGGTGGAAAAAGACAAATATCAAATGATTTCACTCATATGTGGAGTATAAGAACAAAGAAAAAAACTGAAGGAACAAAACAGCAGCAGACTCACAGAACCCAAGAACGGACTAATAGTTACCAAAGGGAAAGGGACTGGGGAGGATGGGTGGGAAGGGAGGGACAAGGGGGAAAAAGGGGCATTACAATTAAGAGACATAATGTAGGGAGGGCACGGGGAGGGCTGTACAACTCAGAGAAGACAATTGTGATTCTACAGCATCTCACTATGCTGATGGACAGAGACTGTAATGGGGTATGTGGGGGGGACCTGATGAAGTGGGGAGTTTAGGAACCATAATGTTGCACATGTAATTGTGTATTAACGATACCAAAAAAAAAAAATTTACTGTGTCATCATACTTTGAAAGTGGTCTAAATGTTAGGCATATGTGAATTTCCTTGGATTTATTACAAGCTACATAAATGAAACAATTAAAACATTAAAAAAGTATAAGACATTTTGGCATACGTGTCTTTGAATGGTTTGTTGAGGGAAAATTAGAACATGGTCATTTACCACCTAAAATTGTGATTTCCTCATTCTGTTCATCTCATTTCACAACCAGTAAGCCTAACAGTATTAATGGCTCTAAATGCGCCTCTGTGTTTTAGTAGAACTCCCATGTTCATATATAGATATATCAGTATTTCTTCAATTGGGTCATAAGACACATTAAAACTATGTTCAAAAGCAGGTTAACATCCAATATCAGCTAGACGTGCTCTAATAGTTAATCTAAAATGAAAGTGAAAGCAATCCTTTTAAAATACACATAACTTAAAAGGGGTCTATTAGAAAAAATATAATTCTAAAGGGAATTTTAAAGGTCTTTTAATTGAGGTAAGTTTTAGAATGATATAATTAAGATGCAGCACATACTGAAAGAAAACCAGGTAAGTATTGTATCACAAAATAGCTTATATATATAAATACACCAGGAGCATTATGTTTCAAACTCTGGATTGTGGACCAATAATATTTTAACCTAGTTAATATTATCTACACCTGGAGTCAAAGGGTTTTGTACCCTACACTGAGGTATAATAAAAGAAATGGCTAGAGAATACAATTCATTTCAGGGTTAATATTATTGGCACACTACAACCTCAGAAACTAGGATGGCAGCTTTTAAACATGACCATACAGTAAGGTAACTTGAAATCTGTAGTCTCTATCAAACCAGCTTTAATTTAGCACCTATGGTATACAAGCACTGTATGGGAAATTCCACGCTCTTCCTTCAAAAAGCTTGCTAATGTTACCAGTGATTCCTATAGACTGAAACTCCAAACCAGCCAATAATAAACAGCTAAGCAATTTCATGGTGCCTAATTTTATATTCCATAGGAAATTTAGAACAGCAAAGAAAATTTATGGGAGATTCACAAATAAATGATGCAGATAGGTATTTTACAATACCTATGATCAGGTGATCTTTGAACAATGTGGAGATTAGGGGTGCCTATCCCTGTGCAGCCAAAAATCCTCATGTAACTTCTTTGACTTTCCAAAAACCTAACTACCGATAGCCTACTGTTGACTGGAACCCTTACTGATAACATACACAGTCGTTTAACATATATTTTGTATGTTATGTAAGTCATGTAACTGTATTCTCACAATAAAGTCAGAGAAAAGAAAATGTTTTTAAAATTTTTGCAAATCTCCAAAAAGTTTTCCAATATGTGTATTGAAAAAAATCCGACATATAAGTGGGCCCAGCAGTTCAAACCTTGTTGTTCAAGGGTCAGCTAAATATAAATTTTGTGGCTATTAACATTCAGCATACCAGAAGACCTAAGCAAGCTTGAAGCAGAAAACTTTAAACATTTGTATTATAGAAGGGATGTCTTTTGTGTTTGCCTATTGAGATGCAGCACCGGTGTCCCCTCCGCCTGCAGACCACTCTCCCGCGCATAGTGCAGGGGGTCTGCGCAGGCTTTAGCTCACTGCTGCTTCCAGACAGCGTCCAGGGTCCCAGCCCAGCCATTCACACCCTTCTCTGGGGCCTTGGGGCCTGTTTCCTCTGGGTTGTTAAGCTGGTAGAAAATGTACTTGAATTCACAACAGGCCATCTCTGCCACACCTGGGACAAGGCTAAGCTTGACACAACATACTCTGCAAAATGCCTGGAAAAAAACCTGTATGATGACTTAAAAAAAAACAACCTTTTAACAGTACAGAGCACAAACAATGCACCATCTTATAAATTCACAAGGGATTTATAACGGTCACTGACTTCCAAAAAGAGGAGGTACCACCCACAAAGACTTAAGAAACATGCCCACCCAGTAACCTCGACACAGCAGTACCACCACCACGTTAAAAACAAACTGTTTTAAGTTGAGTACTTAATGACCATCTGAATAAATTCACAGTATTTACCAGGTCCCTTTCCCGGGTTAATCTGACATGTGAACTACAAGGCACAAATGCTATCTCAGAGAAAATAATTACTTGCAACGTTACATTTTACATGAATAATGTACCACTCGTAAAAAAATTCCACCTGAGATGGAGAAGCCCAGACCTACACATTTCAGAGGACACCTGGGGACAGCCTGAGTAAACACTTCAACTGTTCTTAAATCAAAATCAAAAGCTCCTCCTGAAGAAGTATGGATTTCTATAAAATGAATGCCCAGGTCCTCGAGGGAGAAGAAGGGATCTAGCGACACATATAAAATATTAGTTCCCCAGAATCTCTTTGGAATTTCAGACTTAACTAATCTGTTTTACATATGGTCATCATTCCTTTCTCACTGTTGGCAGGATTTTTAATTGGCATGGCCTTTGGATGATTATTTGGTATAATCATCTCTTACAAATCTTAAATGTTTATGATCTTTGACCAAGCAGCAGTTGAAAAAACAAGATCTATATACAACGATGCTGTTTATTTGTTATAGCAAAATCTGAGACAACTCACGTGTCCAAAATTGGTGGCCCAAAACATTAATAAATTATGATGCAAGAATAAAATAAAATACCATGTCCTACAGACCTGGGGAAAATTTCCATGATGTGCTGTTTAGGGGAGGAGGCAGACGTGCTGTAGAACTGTATGTGTAAGATAATCCTATCTTGTTTTGTTTTTCTTTTTAAGTTGTTGAAACACACACCAAATAGCCAGCAGTGACTATTGGGATGGTGGGATTTAGAGGAACATTCACTTTTGAGGCAACACATCTCTAAAGAGTTTATCTTAAAAAAAAGAAAAAGGAAAAAGACGACCATTATTTTTATAATCAGAAAAAAAGATTTAAGAAACAAAGCCAAGTACTCCCATATTTAGCAGTGCCTGCTCAAAATTCGTTTTGAAAATTATCTTTGCCTTTAGTACCTGACTTTACCAAAGGACACAAAAGAGTATAGGTAACATCTCAGTGAAAAGTATTTCTCTTTAAAGCAAATGTCTAGTCAGTGTTAAAAGGAAGAAACATGTAACTAACAGTCAGTGAAGGCTTACATTGTCCTGACCAGAGTCCTACACGTGTTGTCTCCCAGATATTCTTATTTAATCCTTGTTCATGAAAATCCTGATCACGTGCGTCGGATGGAGCCAAAGGCGGACAGTGCGCCTTGGGGGAAAAGCTACTCTCGTGATTTTGTCTTCCAACTGAGGGGTGTCATTTCTCATCTGTTCAGCATATATGAGGGGTACATCTGTTATTATAAAGATAATACGAGTCAAAAAAATCCACATTTTCCTTTTACACAGACTGACATATTATTTAAAACAAATTTGGAAATGTAGTCACTCTACCTGAGGAGCTTCCAATTCCTTTAAGCAACTTATTTTTGACATCTTCTTGTTATTCAAACTACTTCTAAAATTAAGTAAAATACCAAGGGCCATGGTTAGGAAGAAGCAATCTTTGAGAAAAGATCTCAACAGCAAATATAGTTTTTCTTAACGTTTTTGTAGGGCTTCCCCATCCTCCTTTAGCTTTCTTACTTCAAGGGTTTTTTACTTGATAAAAACACAGTTGCTCCTAATGTGAGCCATTTTGGAAAAGTCCCTCAGTTAAACTCTGTTACGCTACTGACTCCAAATCTGCGAAAGCTCGCTCCAGGAGAATCAGTTCTCTGGTTCAGCAGCTGAGAGACTGTCACAATCTGTGAGCATTTCTCATCAGCCTCCTGTGCCTCCTCCTCTCTGGCAGTTGAGATAAAAGGTGAAGGGGGCATATACCCCATCTCCAAGGAACTCCTGGTTGGGGGGAGACATACACAACAGATATATGAACAGATATATGAAGTGTACCAAGTGGAATAACACGGATAAGAACAGGAAGAGGGATGGCTAGCTGGGGGTCAGGCTGGGAAGGTGGCTGCGATTACTTCTTCCAAGGACAAATGGCAGCTTTAAAGGATGATGATGAATATGTCTCTGGTGTGAGGCAGGGAGGCAGAGGGCATTCGATGCAGATGCGACGACCTGAGCAAAGAGGGAGAACATCCCGTTCGGTGGGGGAAACTGCAAGCAGTTTGGTTTTGCTACAACATGTAAAGCAGCCGCTAGGGCTCAACGGGCCCTAGACAGACTGCTCCGGCGGAGCGAGTGTGGGATGAGTGGCGGCAGGAAGAGAGAGGGTAAGGGTATGAGAAACGTTAGCAGGTTCGAGTGGCAGGGACTGGGGATCAGCTGGCTGTGGGCCGTGGTTTCCTCTTCGGGCATCACACTTTGGTGCCCGTGGCTGGTAAAGCTACAGCGTTTAAGTTGCAAGGGGAGAGCTTAGAAGTGAGACGGGGTAGGGTGGTATGTGCTGTGTTCTCTAGGAAGCAACATCTTTCATTGTATCCAATGACGTTTTCATTTCCTAGCTGCAGGCATCCTTGCTCAGGGCCCACAGCAGATGCCCAGTGTAGGGGCAGCCGCCATTCCTGGTCTGGCACTGCTGACCACTGTGTCCGCCCAAGTGAAGGGAGACAGCATGTGCAGCTGTCACCCGGGGGCCGTACAATGCTGAGAATTCAGGTGAGATCAGAGCAGACGTCCCAGGACAGGGTCTTTCTCTTCCCTTAGGCTTGAACCGTTCCAAAGCTAGGGAGGCACTCATAGCCCAGTTTTCCAGATGTCCAGTCTGGCTTTCTGACATGCACAAAAGCTCCCCATTTACTGGTCAGTTATGTCTGCTTTCAAGTTACCCTAAAAACGAACACGGCCTGAAGATGAAGGCTCTGGTCTCATTGTCAACAGACAAAGAGCAGAGCTAGGTTGGTGGGAGTAACGGTGAGTCCAGTTTTGGAAATGCCCAGCTTGGAATGCCTCCGGTCCATTCAGTCAGAACTGTGCAGCAGGCAGCTAGGAAGACTAGCCTGCATCCTAGGGGAGAAGTCTGAGCTGGAAATAAGGCTTGGAAATCATCATTGCATAACTGAACCTGAACAGAGAAGAGAAAAATCTAGGGACAAAGGCAGAGTGAGTGGGCCCAGGGCAAGAAGAGAGGAAAAAGGAGTCTGTAAGAGAAAACCAGGAGGAACAAGAACGAGAGACTCAGAAAAGTGTAATCAAGAAAATGAAGGAACAGAGCATTTCAAAAAGGGTGCGCGGAACAAGAGTGTCAGGCCAGGCTGCCCGTGCTCGCCGGTGCCGTTTCCTGACTTCCATCAGAGAGGAGCTCCCAGGGCAGAAGCCAGAAGGGAGTGGGCTCAGGACTGAAGAAGTGGGAGAAGCATAGGTGAGGAGTTAGCGCTGGGGACTCAGGCCCAGGAAGGATGGGAGGAAAAAGAAGGCGAGGAAGATAACAAGGCGAGGGGCTGAGGAAGTAGGAGCTTTGGGGAGGGCAGGGCAGAGAAGGCGGGGTGAGGGGGCCACCGAAGAGGAACAAGGGGGCATCCCCCACATGGAGCCCCGAGGAAAAGCCGTGGAGACAGACACCGCGCTGGAACCCGGAAGAGTGAGCGCAGACAGGCAGGGCTAGTCTGTTCCACATGGGACATATCCCTCGACCCACGTTTGGCACCCACATTTTAAAGAGGCTGCGACGTCCAAACTCACAGAGGTTCTGCAGAGACATGAATGTCCATCCTTCTTATAAGCTCCAGAAGTGGGAGGGGGACTAGAGAAGAAACATTACCCCATGCTTCTACAGTCTTTACGTAAGTATTTTAATGTCATAGCCCCATAAAATGACAGGAAATAATAGAACAAAGAATCTACATTTTCTATGGTGTTGTCAGTAACACTAAGAGTGCCCAAGTGTTTCATCAGTAGGTATGTATTCTTTTTAAACACTAGATGTGTGGGTGGCTTGATCTTTAGGGGGAATTACAGTCAGATAGTATCCAGAGGTTACCGTGATATAGCTGAATTATCTCTGCCTGTCACAGGTTAAAGAACATTTAAATTCTGGAAGTTCACATCAGCTTTTTCTAGATAACGAATCTTAAGTACCTTCCTACATTCACTCAATTAGTGATGTTGGGCTTTGATAACACTGCAGAGAGAAACTTTCTAACTATCATTCAAATCATATCTAAAAAGGTGGTCATAAATATTTTAAAACCTAAGTGAACTAATAAGACCTAGACCCATTAAGGATAAGATCTTTTACAACAAATTAAATAAAACAATTTATTGAAGTCTGGATTCAAGATAAGCTAGATTTACTGACTGACCTTTTATTCATTTAAAGAACAAAATTAGCTCTAATTGCATTAGAATGGAATCCAGTAAATTTTCCCAAGTCGTCTAATGTGGCATCAGTGGAAGACTGCCCTGTTTACAAGTAAGATGGAAATGCTTTGATTATAATCTTTCCACTTGTTTTACTATGTAGTAAAAGCATTTCCCAAAACCTAAAGCCGGTTTTTCTGACAGCATACTATTTTCTCTTAAACATACTGCATCTTTGGTGTTAATGAACAAACTACAATATGCCAGGGGGAGAAAATTTAACTTGGAGATTTCATTATACTTTTAGGTCAGTAAAAATGAGAGGGTAATGTAAGTAGGCCAAGGAACTTGTGTGGAAATTTCAGAAAAGGGCTGAAGACTCGAATAAGAAAAATTTTAACTACCTGCTTCCTCTTGGAATTTTAAATGAGATAGAAGGGTTTGGGTCTGTTGAATTTCAAAGTAGTATAATAAGGTAGCAAGAATAATATATACAACCCACAACTTGTGTTCCAGTGGTTCAGCTGCTAGGTAATTTCATTTGTAATGTTACCACCTTTCACTAGCATCAAAAATAAGTCATTTACGATAGATTCAAAATGCAGTCATTCCTAAGATTTTTTTGGGGTCACTGTTCATGTTGTTTAGCTTCTAACAGAGGCAAAATTCCTATGCATGTTTCAGTATCAGGGGCAAGCTGACTGGGGCAACAAAACTATCAACACTTTGCAATCTTTTTTTTTTTTCCAAATCAAAAGCAGACAGTTTTATTGGAAGGGAGGAGATAAGCTAAAAACAGAAAAGCAAAAAACCTTCCAAGTGTGACAGGACAATGCTCTGAAATGTTCCTGAATTCTACTTCCCAAGATCATTCTTTAAACCAACAAGTTTCTCTGCCCTGCCTCCTCGACATGCTTTTATAAAACTATGAAATCTGACTCCCTTTCCCTAAACAGAATTTTGCCTGCCCCCCTAAATCACCCTTCATGCGTGAGGGAGTCCCCCCTTCCTTCTGGAACCTGCTCTTTCTCCTTCTGACAGGGATCGCCCCTCAACCGCGATCCGTGATGGGGGCTGGTAACGGGTGACTGACCGCCGGGCCCTGAGCGCTCAGAACCGCGCCAGCCCCGCCACCTGGACCGCCTTGGCCCCCGCGGAGGCAAGGTGGAGAAAAAACACGGAGAAGAACCATACAACACTTTCTGAAGCCTGGACACTGCCTCGCCTGAAGTCCAATAAACCACATTTACCGTGTTCCTGTACGCCAGGGGGATTTGAGTTTCTGGTCCTCGCAACCACGAGTCCTGACTGGCGCAAATACAGAGGACTGCTTCCCTAGAGACAAAAAGATTCTCTCCTGAGTCCCCCTCACTGCGTGTGCCTCTGTGCTGTTGCCTTGGGCCAGGGGTCGGTGCGAGAAGAAAAGAAAAGAGCGCCTTCTGGACCTGCTGTAGAAGCTGCTGTGGAAGACACTATTCTTGACATCTGGTTGCAGTGCCTTGAAAAATTTTTTTCTCTCCTGAGAAACTAAGAGGTACTTTCCTTTCTAAAAATGTATTTCACTTTTTGCCCTCATTGCTAGGAAGCCATGATCGTATCCGATACTATCATTCCCTTCTTCTTCCTCTCCTTGGTCTTAGTTGACTACTTCTGTCTTCTAGTAGCTTTATTATATATTCTCTCACTAAGGTACCCTAAATTTGTTTAGACTGGACAAAAATCATAGATACGTGAATAAACAACACTTCGAGTATAGAGAGAAAGTATAAGAAAGTGGGATTAAATGCCATTTGCTATTATTTCTTTGAAAAACTTCCACTAAAAAACTGCAACACACGTTAGATGTCTTTCAGCTAAACCTGGCCACATTAAAAAATATAAGCATGCTTATTTTCTTTAAAATATTTAAAATAATTATTTTTGTAATTTCCCATCTAATATTCTACTTCTAGTTGTACTGCCAAAAAATGTCAACCAGAAAAGTTTGGATCATAAAAGGACAACAAATATCTATAAATATTTCATGTTTTTCAAGATTAACAAGCAAAATTTTAGCTTCCACTTTCAGAGTATATATAAATAATTTAGAAATTCCAACTACTAAAAAGCCCTGTCCCAGGTATAAACCAAACTCTGTAAACTGCAACAAAAAACGGAATTACTTTCACAAGAAGGAAAGCATCACATTTTCAGCACCTCTGCTAAGAGAGGTGCAATGAAAGAATTTCCTTAACAGTAAGAGATCTGATAATACTCATGGCTGTACTGATGATGGAGATCAAAACATTAGCAGGAGGAAAACTGGGATTGCCGGCACTAAGGTGGTCACTGAGAAATATCTCCACATGACTTGCCCGTTTTGGAAAAAGGGTTAAATTTGTAGAAGACACCGTTTATTGTGACCTCTCAGTTGAAAGAAAATTCAGAATTATCACGGATAAGGATATCATTCTCTGAAAGGCATCATAAATGATTCCATGTCACTTGGTCAAATACACTATCAGATTTAACTAGAAAAAGTGGCTGCTCGTTACTGGATGACTGGAAGGGCCCAATGACTCACCCCTTCTCTGGTGAGCTCACTGATGAGGGCAGCGGTGTCCCAGAGCAGAAGGACCAGCTCACAGCCTCTTCAGGACTGTCACCCCATTGACCAGTCCAAATGACACAGCGAGCATTAGAGTGCCAAACCCAGTGAGAAAATTGAAGGGGCAGACAGACAACAGGACAGAAACTCCCTCCCCAGCACTGGCAAGAGGACAGCATTGAAGGGACATCTCAGAAATGTGAGAGGTAGAATGGGTAACCCCTAACCACCACCATTCGTCACCCCAAGAATCTTTATATACACATACATTTACATTTTTTAATACCTCACCAGTATTTAAAATTATCTGTCTTTATGAGAAGCTCCTTTAACAGAATTTTGAGCTTTATAAATAAAGCCACACATTTAAACCTGGAAGAGTTTCAGGTCCTGTCCTGCCGTGTCTGTCTTGACAATCCTATCTACACTGTCCTTATCCCCAAGATACTCTATCCACATTACTTTGTTCTGTTTTCTTCATAGAAATGAACACTGAATGAATGCCACTGGTTAGCTCACTCTTTCCATACTTGCTCAAAACTGACTCAGTAAGTGATTAGACTGCGATGACAACTACCAGTTGCCACTGGTCCTTTCCCTAACAGTGGGCATTACACTTGCTGCATTCTCTGTCACCAAGTCCAAATGGGACCTCGCAATCCTGATCAATTTAGCTCCAGGAAGCTGCTCCTGGGCAAGCTGAAACCTACCTGATTGTTAGGCCAGACTCAGATATTTTAGCAGCTACTTGAATGTGTTGTTTCCTCCCCTTCATATTATTCCAACAACTTCATAGGTGTTAAGATTGTAATTTCAGGGTTAGTATTTCAGTTTCATCTTCAATGTGGACTAAGGGGAACTCTGCGTACTGTCACTGGGGGACATGCTAAAGGAATCTGAGGTCCTTGTAAAGTCACCTTGAATTTTAGCACTATCAGGAATAGGTACTGGACTCACCATACACCCTTTAGGATAGTTTCCAGGCACGTTAAATCAAAGCAAAAACAAGGTACCTCTGCTTTGCCTCAAGGAACAATATTAGAGAACAGAGGAAATCATCTAACCTCAAAGTACTTTCCTGGATCAAGGGCAGAAGACATAACTTCTTCATTTAAGAAGATTTAAAAACTAAATATTGTCTTAATTTTCCAACGAGAGGCTGTAATTTGAACCCTGTAAAGTTTTTCTTTTTCCCTTAATTTCAGGAGACTATTCTTTGCCTGTCCTTCAGCTATAAATCTCCTCTCCTGGACTACTAAAACCCCACTTTTTGAATCTAAGTCTGCTCACTAATTTCACCTAGGAAGAAATCATTACACTCCCAAGAGTGTACACTGAGGAAGTAAAGGCATATTTATATGAACCTACTGTCTCTTTTCCATTATTGCTGCTCTGGAATAAACTATGTATTCTTATGTACGATAATAAAAGAGTACTTTTAATTTCATATAATTTTCATGGGTCATAAAATATTCTTCTTTTTTTAATTTTTTCAACCATTCTTATAGCTTGCAAGACATACAAAAACAGACAGGGGGTAGATCTGGCCAACAGGCCATAGTTTGCTGACCTCTGATTTAGATTTTAAAAATCCTTTACTAATTGGCTGTATTTTACATAAAATCTTACTACTATGTGACCTCGGTCTCTTTTTTTTCTTTCATTTTAATTTAAAATGTAATATATTTCATTTAACTTATTCTTTTGTTCATTCTAAGTATTTCCTTGCATCTGACTTTGGTCAAATGATTAATAATTATTCACATAACACAGGGGTAATTTACCTAAAAATCTTAAAATATAGTATATAATGTCATATTTTCATGAACAATTTGTCTAGAATGTCTGAGTATTATAACTTCCCTAATACTGGACATTTTGTTCCATAGTAATAGGATCTATTTCTCGCATCTTCCATATCTCACATCTTAGGCATATAAGTGATTTAGAGATAATAGTCAACAGAGTGACCGAAAGAGGCTTAAGCGTGAGGTGAAATGGATCACTGTCAATGTCTCTCTACAAACCTGATTTCTCTCAAGAGGATGAACAAGCCAAACTCTGTGGGGAACTAAAGATCAAGCAGTGGTAAACTACTGAGAAAACAGATACAAATACGAACTGGTAGGAGAAAAGCATTTGTTGATGGTAAATAAGAACATCTTCCTTTTTGAGAAATGAGCCCACATGCAGAATTTCTAAGAAAATAGTATGAATAGTTATTTCAGCAGGGTTTCCTTGCTAATCATAATCAGCCTTCTGTCCTCAACTGGGAGAGGGATAAAGACATTTATTCAGATTTCTGTAGATAAGATAGAAGCACCAGGTATACCAGTATTCAATTTAAAAAGAACAGAATCTACAATTTTTGTTACACTGGCTGAGCCTGTAAGCAATACCACCACCCATTGTCCTAGTTTCTACTGGCTCAAGTCGAAAGAGTAATGTGGAAATTATGGAAATTACACAGATAACTTAGGTAAGAACAGTATGAACTACACAGACTTTCTTCTCCCCTTCTTTGAAAGAGTATATGGTCTCCTTGAAGACGGTGTTCGCCTTTATACTGCCATTCATCATGATACTGGACTTTTTCGTCACATTGCATTTGGAATTACCAGAAGCAGCAGCATAAAATACACAGAGAATCCAAAGCATATTTTCTGTTGTCTACTCTACCCTCCAAATAAGTTCATGGCTCCTACTTTCATTTTTGTGACTAAAAATTGAATAAGAATCAAATGCTTCATAGTCTTATTTTCTTCACAATATGACTGTTTGCAATGTAAACTAATCTATTTTTAGACTTGTAAAAAATAAGGTTGTAAACTTGCACTTTCATTTTGTGAAGTTCATTTAAAGGATATTACAGTTTTAGAATAAGAAGAATAATTTTCAACATGATTTACAAAAATAAATAAATAAATGTTTTATCACCCTAATGGATCATGTAAGAGCACTGTAGGCCTTAATTCATAGCCAAAAAATGAATGAAAGATAGCCAACTAACTCACTTTAAAGAAGGATAAGACTGATATGATGATTCCATGAAAATTAAGACAAATTATAAACAAATATGGGGTTTATATTCACAGTCCCCTCTTAAAAAAGAAGAGCAGACAATTAAGACTTCAGTTGTTACTATCATAGACTGTCTCACCAAGCTTGTGGTAGTATCTTTGTTTTACAGGTACAGAGTGAAACCATGTGCCCTCTGCGCAAGAAAAGAATCTTCCTTCTTTGTCATGGTTATCGAGGACACGCATGTGAGAAGGTATGACATTATATCCCCCAGTGTAATATGGAACTTCATCCATTCAATATGTAGTTTCTTATTTTTCGGATAACCAGGACCTTAAGAACTATGCAGAAACAATGTCATGTCTAGTGTTTAAAAACGAGAAAAAGAAGTAGAAAAAGGGACCCTATATGCTAAATAAAGCAGTTAAGTACTTACTGTAAGAAACCAGTAAGAATTTGAAAGTGAAGAATTCTCAAAATAAAGTTGACCCATACATGTAGGAGAAGGTCTAAATCCATTAGGAAAGAGCACAGAAGGTCAGGATCAATTTAGTTCACTCTAATTCAAAATGATGATACTCACATCTTGTCTTGGCCAGCTCCAACTCTGAGAGTCAGCCTGGGGATAACCGGGCTGGGGGCGGGAACAACCGGCTCCGCTTTTACCTGTCGGAGTCATTATAGCAGAGTTAAAGACATTTTTTTCTGAAGTTCCTCCTACCTCTTCTACTTTCTCATCTCCACAGACCTGATAAGCAAGTTTAAGTCTCAAACGTAGTTAAAATGCTAGATGCAAAGATAATCTGGGCTATTTTGCTTTTGTTTCCCCACAACTGGTGGCTACCTGGTATTATGAGAAATTCTACAAACTCTGATCACTTTCTGTAAATATGGGAATTATTTCTGTACTTTCTTAGTTTGGGTTAATTTCTTGGATTTTATTGTCAGCCTTTCTTTTAACAAAAATTGTTATCTAGATCATTTGGTGGAACACTTAAGTAACTGCGAGACTCAACATAAATAGAAAAAAATGCAATGATATCTCCTCCTTAAAATAAAATTCATGTATTGATGGGACCTGAAAAGCATTAAATAAAACCATTAAAGTTTAATTATCACACAAGAAAGCTGAAATACCAAATGTAAATATAGCATTAAACTGACCCAGTTTTTGGTTAGTTGTAAAAAGATCTAAAATACTGTAAAAGAAAAAACCTTGGGAAGGATCTACAGAGAAGGCACTGACTGCAGAATAAGCTGAAGACCTCAAAATATTTGAGGTAATAGTTGGAAAGGTATATACAAATAAAGTGTAATGTTAAAGGGTGTCTCCACACTTTCTGGTTTGCAGATCCTATGATATAACAAGTACTTTGAGTGAACAAACTAAATACAATTTCTGGAGTTCAACTTATAATCTGTATCAGAGTTTTTCAACAGGGGTTTTACTGGCATTCAGGTGGGACAGCTCTGCTGGATGGGACTGTCCCAGGCACTGCCGGATGTTAACGACCCTGGCCCTGGGTTCTAGCTTACTATCTAGGAACTGGTAGTCACTGCAATAACTGGTTGCAAAACACTGATTTATGTATTTCAAGCTCAAGCATTAGGTCATCGGGAACAGTGTGGTGGTTCTAAAGGGGAAGACTATATAACAATGCTCAATGTATCATGTCATATAATATATTGCACATTGACCAAATATACTTTTTTTTCATGTTTTTACCTGTCTCCCTCTGGAGTTTTTTTAATCCACGGTCACATCAAGTTCTAGGACTTTGCCCACTCTCTTGAGTGGTGCCAGGCACATAAGAGGTACTCAATGCGTATGTGTAGCATGAACAGCCTGTTTTGAAAGCACTCTCCATCCCCTTGCCTCTCAGTTATTTCACCATTTGTCCAGGACCAATCGAAAATCATCCTCTGGAGCCGAGTAATTCCGAAGAAAGTTTTAAAAAATCATGTACATAAACTTCTGGCATCAACAACTCCAACTTTAATACTCTCTATGTGGCTTAGGAGCTCAACTAGGTAAGGGCAAAGACCATGTCTGCTTTATTTATTGCTACTTCCCAGGGCCGAAGGTGGGGTCTGACACACAGTAAGTGCTTAGGGTACATTTAAACATTAACCTGAAGCGATGATGTCAAATCTTTTCCTTTTTTCCATCCCACTCCATGATTTCCTTTCCTCTTTTAATATTCAAACTTTGTTGGGAAAACCACGGACAGCCCTAGGCAGGAGAGCTCCTGCAGCTCCCTACAACCTGAGGAACTGCTCCGTGGTCGCGGCGGCTGGGGTCCTCCTCCAGCCTCCTAAAGAATCTGCCTCTTCCTCTTAACAGCATCCTCAACTTCTCAGTGCCCTTCATGATTGCCTCTGACTTTAAAATGTGCTCGACTCTATAAAAAAGAATCACTTCCCCTTCTACCTCTAGCTGGCCACCTCTCACATTTTCCAGTCTTCCTTTCATCGTCTCCCTCCCTTCACTGATCACCCACTCTTCCACCCACACCCATCTGCTTTCTATCCCCAAGTACTAAGGGCTAGAAATAATGATGAGCTTCGCCCAGTTTCACGAAGTCACTAAGGGAATGGTCTAAATCCTGGTCTCCTGTCACCAAACTCATCCCCTGCCTAACCAGACTGCTCCTCGACTCCTTGCCACACAATTTGAATCTTTTGCGGGTAATGTTGTTGTCTTACATGAAGGTATTCACTTTGTCGGTGTCTTTTACAATGAATGACATATATTTGCAAGATGGCTATGGTTGGTTGTAAAATACTTTTCTCTATAAAATACTTTTTTCATATGGAAATGAACTTTGGCCTCACCTCCATTCAACTAAGTTGGCTGGGTTTTTGATGCTGTCTTGACAGGACATAAGAATCAAGACATGGCTTATTTGTGAGTAACTATTAAAAAAAGTTAAATACTATGTAAAAACATAAGCAAACAAAAGGGAGATACATTTTATATGTCAAATTGAAAAGATATAAATGTGCCTGGGAGATAACAGATATTTAGTAGACTGGTTTGAATTAAATGATTCAGAACCTGTTACTTCAGCTCAAAGTTTTACCTGAAATTAAAGTCACCACATCCTCCAAACAGAGACACCTTTGAGAGCAAAAGCAGGAGCTGTGAGTCGCACTGCTCAACAGGTAAAAACTGGGATTACCCCAGGCAAATCAGGTCAGATGGGAACCCTACCAAAAATACTTCAATACCTTAATTTCACTCTTAACAAAGCTAAATCAGATTTAGCTTAAAGATAAAATGCAGGCAAGTAGAGGAAAAGACAAGTGAGGATGCTAATAATATAGATATAGAAAGTACAGTTTCTGAATAAAAATCTTTTCAGGCTCTTGTTTATATTAACTTTATCCAAATACCCACCAAAATAAAAACAAAGACATTTTCTATGATCATATAATAAGTTCTCCTGTGCCCTTCCCAGAAACCAACAAACTAAGTCACAATTATTTCAATTACTTAAACAATATAATACATGCCATCTTTTAATGACATGAAGCCAAAATCTGGGGACACATGAGTTTCTAAGAGTTAAAATGAAAGCCCAGCACTTGAGAGTGAGCTGAGAACTGGGGCCTGCAGAGCATTTACAGTGGATTACTGAGCTCCCAGTACACCAAAGAGGCGAGTCCAGTAAAAGAAGCCTCCTTTGTAGCTCACTAAAAATACATTGTCAGTGGATTTGTCCAGTTTTATGTATAAGCAATACTTCTTTCACCTGAACTAATACTAGTAGTCATATAAGCCCCTTATTGCCATGTGCTGCATTTTTTTTGCTAATCTTCAAGGATTTAGCTTCGCTGCCACATACCTCAGGGCACCAACTGATAAAGCTCTAACTCTCCATTTTTCCAGGACACCAGCAGTGCGGCCTTGCAAAAAATGAAAATCGCTCAAGAGATTTAAGGGGAAATTTATTTTTAAAATCCTGACTTGAAGCAAAGAGGTGGATTTTTAAAAAGCTTATCTCTAAAGAATCAGTTTAAATTTAAATTCTATCTTGGAACTCGTTCATGCATTCCAGCTTTAAAGTTTATCTTCTGACAGGGACTTTCTGCAAAGGTAATGGGCAGCTTTGTCAATATAATCTGGCCAAGTTTTTATATTCTATTTTTTTAAATGTTAAACCTCTTTCATTAAAAAAACGTGTGTGTGCGTGTGTGTGTGTATGCACATGCACACACTAGGCGGGGTAGCAGGAAGTTCAGTAAGTGCTAGTTCAGATTGTCACCTAAGTTAATAAGGCAGAAACATGACCAGCTAGTACTGATGAAGAGCTAATTTATGACCTAACATTTGGGATGCTAAACTAGGATGACTAGCAACCATCTCCTCTTTCTTAGCAATTAATGCCTTTACATTATTTCCCTTTGGAAACAGTGTATCTAAAAACTGATAAACTGTTTAAGATATTAAAAAGACAGCCAGAAGACCATCTATGGTGGTGGTCAAGTATAACAAGTGGAACCCACAAGGACAAGTGAAACATCTCAGGCTTTCCTTACACCTCAAAGTTCACCTATAGAAAGACTTGGAGATGGCTGTGGGTAAACTTGTGTAAATTTCAAACATGCTCATTTAAACGTTCAGTTATTGGTTTCCCCTGGCAACATACAGTTATAAGGAATGGGAAAGGAGTATTTCCCCCCTTTTACTGGGTTATTTTATTCACTGAAAACCCTTCACTTCACTAGTTTATTGTGAGGAAATGAGAGCATGTGACTAAATGGAAGCGACCAGGGTGCCAGCCTTGAGCTAAAGGTACTGACCGGCAGGACTACTTATTCCCTCACGAACAGACCGTTTAAGTCCGATGAGAGTATCCGGGAGCAAACACGAAGGGATTTGGGGACAGATTAAAGGCAAACATCTTAATTGTTCTAGTTACTGAAGCCATTAGAGCATCAAGGGCCTCCACTGCCCGGTCTTTTGAACAGGAGCTCTTGAGGCCTCTTTAGTGGCTAAGAATATCAACTACAGCATCTGCCAGTCAATTATTAGGTGGGTGATCTTCTGCAAATTTATTAATCCCTCTAAGCCCCAGTATTTCATCTCCAAGTGGTAATAATCGTAGTATCTACCTTATAGAGCTGTAGAAAGGAATGAAACTTAGGCATAGCATTTAGCATATAGTAATTGCTAAATAAATGTTCACTATTACTGTTTTTTAAAAAGTGTTATCATATTCTTACTTTAACGATGGAATACCTAAGGAATAAAGAAACTAAAAAACTTCTCCGGTATCTCACCTCAGATTGCAGGACTCCAAAGTCCACGACTCCACTTAATAAATGCTACTTTTAGTGGTTCTTACATTGATAAATGTGGGTGTGGCTGGAAAACGTCACAGGTAGACAGAATAAATATGGGGAGATCTTTTTTCTTTTACTAAAACAATGCCCTTGCTTGCTGCTCTGGGTCAATGTCCAGGAGAGCTGCTTCTGTGAGTTGGTCAGAATGAGAAAGAAGAATGAGACTGTGGTCCTCATTCTTTTGACAAAAGACCTTTTCTTGGGACAGCTTTGATCTGCCTTACTTTGATCTGCCCTTGTTGTCTGTCTTCTGTGGACATATAAAAGAATTCTAGACCGCCTGACCCAATCCCAGGTATACCTTCATTTACTCATAGGGCTTGATACTTGGGGGGATAAAATGGGGTTGAAAAAGGAGAAGTCAGTGTTTAAGCTAATATTTCAATTCTACTCCCTGTCAATGGCATTTCCATGGGTTGCCAGCTCTTATCCTTTTCTATCTGCAGGAAGAGCTAGAATTTCAAAGAATGCCAAGGAAGCAGAAATAATTTTTAAAGACTGTAACCATGGCTGACTCACCCTGTCATACATAAATAAGCTAACATGATCCAATGCAGTAGCAAACTCTAGGTTTTTACATTTTTATGGGTTGATTAAAAATGGAATTATACTGGCCACTACCATGAGCATCATTTCCATTTACAGAGTATACACATATGTGCCAGATACAGTACTAAGCAGGTCTCAGATGTTATTTCATTTAATCCTCACAAAAGTAACTTGCCCAAATGCACATAGCTCAAAAAGAAAAAGTCAGGATTTGAACGCAGGTTTAATTCTAGAAATAATACTGTTATTTTTAAAGACCTTACAGATAACTTTCGTAAATGTTTATCTTTCATCATTTATCTGATCCACAATTCATCAAAACTGATACAAGGACTTGTGTTCTTCTGTTAGGTGACGTCCATGCAACTTGAAACTAAGCCGTTGCCTCCCCCCAAGGCAGGCAGAAGGGCTTTTCTTGCCTGAAGTCAGGCAGATGGTGAGGAGAGGCAAGGAATGGTGTCACCAATCTAATCTGATGGGCTCTACTCTGATTCCTGATGGCCATTAAGCAGTGCCACTGACTTTCCAAAGCTAAGAGGTGGTGAAAGCAATGGCATTCTGACTGATCTGCTGAGGGTACAGACCCCCAGCAGCAAGCATCTGCGCAGATGGCCTGGCCCTTGCTGGCTGGGCGGCCTTGGCCTTGGACGCCACTCTCTCAGGCTGTTTCCCACCCGTAAATGCTGATTACAATACCTGTCATAGGTGTGTTAGGAGGACAAAATAAGGTATGTGAAGTGCCAGGTACTGCATAAAAGTAATTTAATGATAAAATGATATGTTAAATGGAATAAAAAGTTAGATTTCTGTTTTTGGTTAACTTACTGATGGTTTAGTTGTTAATATCAGAATTTCCTTTCTACTTACTTATATTTTAGAATAGCCAAGGAGGACAGAGAGAGAACAAAGTTAGGCAGGAAACTGTCAAGAAGAAGTTGAAAAAGGAACTGCTTGCCATCACTGCTTGTGAGCTAAACTAACTTTCCAGGTATGTCTGAAATTAAAAATACTCTGAAAGTATCGGTAAGAGATCTACTGCAGGTCAAATATGTCATATTTTATTACGTGGAAAAAATTCCTGAGGAATTGTTTTGTAGCCATCCTTTAAGAGGACTGCTTCTACAGGGCAGGGAGGGGATCTCTGAGGATCTGTCTGGGTGGCACCATGAATACTTAGATGCTTTTAAGAAAGTTTGAAAGAAATGTTCAAACCAACCAGTTAACCACTATAATCCAAAGAACCATGGACGGAGGAGCAAAGCTGTAAAAGCAGAGGTCGTTCTGTGCCCAAAGGATTGAGGTCCTGGTGTCTACAAAACTGCTGAACATGTATCAGTTTCTTTGGCTCTATCTATGAAAGCCTCATTTACTTACATCATAAAAGTATTTGAAATTATTTTCTGCCCTCCAACTAGGGTGTTTGATCAGCCTAGATACTCAGAAACATGTCTTAACCTTATTAAAGCAGAAAACAGAAGGGTAAGGGATGCTCCAGAAAGCAGTAGACAGCTCTAACTTTAAATACTTGCAAAAATGGCTTACAAAAAAGAAAATGGGTCAGGAAAATGGGCCACAGGCCCTGCTATCACCTAAAGGCAGTACCATAGTTCTGTGTGCTTGAGAATGGATATCTTTTTTCAGGTGCTTAACATTTTGGTACAAAATAGTATGTAGCAGGCTTGGTAATTACACAGATATTCTTCAGTTTAAGATGACAGAGTAGAGTCATAGAAACTCTAGTAGAATTTACAGTCTGTGAGTAGATTCCTCTTAGGCTATGAATTTTTAACATTTTCCAGTGTATAGGGCTCTTTATTACAAGTTTATGGGTTTTAGAATTAAAATTAAGTTTTGTAACCACATTACAAATGCATTTCCAGGTAAGTTATGGGTGATTTACACCCAAATTACAGATACAATTGCTGGCTTTATTCACCTGTATTTTTCAGTAGGACTTTGCTCAGATAGTGCTGAAAATGGGAAACTGCTTACTTTTTCATGCCTGTGTTTCTCCTTTTCCTTTTCCCTCTTCTCCCGCTCTCTTTTCTCTTTCTCCCTTTCCTTCTCTTTCTTCTCCTTTTCCTTCTCTTTCTTTTTCTTCTTCTCCTTTTTGTCCTTTTTCCTGTCCTTCTCCTTAGGCTTCTCCTTCTCATCAAACAGTTTCTCAGGAAGCACTGGGGACAGAGCGGGCAGCAGGGCAGGGACCCTGGCAGCAGCCGCGGGGCTGAACAGGGGTGGCACGGCGTCCTTGGGCGGCGGCCCCAGGGGCCCCGGGACATTTTTCGGCTTCTCTTCCCGGCCTCTGTCTTTGCCCTTGTCCCTCTTGTCCTTGTCCTTTTTGCCTTTTTCTCGATCCTTCTTCTTATCCTTATGCTTCTCCTTTTCCCTTCTCACAATTCCGTCTTTCAATCTCACTCTTGGATCAACCTCTTCAAATTCTTTTATTTTAAACTTATAAGGATCTGACTCTTCATCTTTAAGAAACTCCTTCCACGGGTGTTTGGTCTCCCTGCCGGTTTCCTTTTCCTTGTCTCTCTCTTTCACTTTATCCTTCTCCTTACTTTTCTCCTTGCTCTTGTCTCTTTCCCTCTCTTTATCTCTCTGCTTCTCTTTCTTTTTCATTTTGGTCTTGAGTTCCTTTTTCAACTTCTTCTTGACGTCCACAGAGGGAGGTAGTCTGGTCTTCTCCTCATACACCTTGTGCAGAGGCTCGGGAGTGGGAGGGGAAACTGAGGGAGAAGAGATGTAAGGGAAGCCGGGAGGCATACCTGGAGGGGTCCCCATTTTGGCCTTACGGACGACCTCATCAATGGAGGCGTCCATGGTCCATGAGTTATCGGAACTTGACGTTCCACCAGAAAGAGGCAAAGGAGTGGATCCTGACTTGGTGAAGTTATTCGAGGAAGTGGATGCTTTTGGAATAGTACATTCTGAGACGGAAATCCTCTTGGGGCTGGTGAAAATGTCTCCTTCAGATTCTGATCCAGAAGAAAATTCGAAAGGGTCTGGCTCACGTTCGGCACAAGCTCGAGCAATCACAGCATCAATAGAGTCATCAATTGTTTTATCAGTCACAACAGCCTTTTTCTGCTGATTCTCATGGTTAAGTTTCCCTACATCAGGGGGGGTTTGTATTTGTTTTGCCTGAATGGTCTCTTTGCTGATTTTTTCGCTTGCTGTGGCTGACGGAGGCCTGCTGGGTGTCTCCGGTCCACACGGAGCTGCGGGGGGGTGCGCCGGGGCCTTGGGGCTCTTGGGGCTCTTGGGGCTCTTGGAACGCCCTGGGGATTTCTTTTCTTTGGAGATAGCTTTTGGTGACCGAATAGGACTTCCGACCGTGGCTGGTGACGGGGTGGTTTTAGGGGATTTAGTCCTCTGCCCTGGAGAACTAGTTTTAGTCTTTGTTTTAGGTGTGAACGTCTTTGTTTCTAATGGTTTTGCGGTTGGCATTTGTGCTTTCGCAACAGGCGCCAACATTGGTGGCTCTGGCGACGGAGGCGCGAGGCCCTCACTGTCCTGCGCGTGGACTGGGGAGAGCATCGGGGGGACCTTCTGGGCGTTGATGGAACTGAGCGGCTCTCGCGCTTCCAGGACCACATCCGGGGCGTCGCCTTTAGCGCTCGGCAGTCGCGGCCGCTTCGTGGCAGGCATTTCTTCAGCTTCAGGACTATCCGATGGTCTCTTACCCAAGACATTTTCGTCATTGATGACTTCCTCCTCCTCCAGTTCCTCATCTTCTTCCAAGGGAACCTGCATGGCTTCTGCTGATGTTCCCCCATCGGTGGGCACCTGCTCTTCTTCCTCTTCTGGTAAAGAAAAAAATAAGTGTTATTGGAATATAGAAAACCTAACAAATAAAAACAGTGCTGATTTCTGGGAAAGAAAGAAATTGTTAACACTGTTTAGAGAGCAAAGTGGTAAGTTCTCAAGGACCTTCCAAACTTGCAAGATCATTCTGTGAAGAGTGGCAACCAGAGACAACAGACACCCAGACCGACTGGCCTCCCTGCAAGCGCTCTGGCCCTGCTCGGGGAGCTGGCATTTACTAAGCAGTTCCTGTTTGAATTCTGCTTCCTTAATTAATTCTTTTCCTAACCTGGCTAGTCTTTTTCTTTTCCTCTTCCTCGTGTGTATACGAACACACGCAAACATACCTCTCAAAATCAAGAACTGAGGTATTACAGACTACTAGCCTCAGAAATGACAGAAAGACATACATTTTTTAGGACTTTATCACAAATTTTAATTCTTGGAGTTTGGAAAATGCAAGGTTCCAACCTGACATAGTTTGGATACTACTTGTATGTTCTATTTTGCTTGTCTGATGTTGGCACTCTAAGCAGCAGTGCTTGGTACAATGGAATACATACTGGCTTTTGCATTAGAAAGACAGTGTTTCAGTGAACGATCTGGCACTAAGGAGCAACAGGCCTTAGGCGAGCTCTTAACCTCTTTGAACTTATTTCCTGACCTTTCAAAAGGGGCTTATGATACTTGCCCTGGGCTTGACTGAATTGCTGTAACATCAGATGATTTCTGTCTACACATATTAACTAAGCATATACCACGCATAAAGTACAATGATAAAGGCTGGAAGAGCTACTGGAATGAATCAGAATAAGCCATGACCAAAACAGCAGGGACACATGTATGTGTGGCGCACACAGTGACCAGCACCATCAAATGGATAAAGCGCTGAGGCAGCTCAGAGGAGAAAAGGACTAGCGCGGAGTCAAAGATCTGGGTTACCCTTGGTAATTATGCAGCACTAGGCTATCTGGAGCTTGGAAAGGGATAAGTACAGGATAGAGGGGCACATGACACAGAGATGGAGGTGGAACACAGGAAATGCATAAGAATAAGTCAACAGTTTACCTGGAAGTAAGGAGGGTGCCAGATAAGGAATCGTAGACAGTAAGTTTAGTAAGGTTGCATCCAGATCCTAGGAACTTGGGATTCCAGAAAAATAAAGATGAACTTTATTCTACTGGTGGTGTAGACCTAGTGAAGATTTTTAGACAAGGGAGAAAAATGACTGGGGTAGATGTTGGCAAAGTTATTTTGGCAGGAACGCATACAATGTGTGGTGACAGATACTAATAGAGGTGTGACAAGTTAGGTGTTACTGAAATGATGTAGGAAGTGACAGTAAGGGTTTGAACTAAACTAGTGGTACCAAAGAAGAAGCAGTTGAAGTAGATGATATTTTGAAGACAGAATGAATAGAACCTGATAAATGATTAGGTATAAGAATGGAGGAAGAATTCAAATACAGTTTCAAGGCTTTGAGCCCTGGTGAGTGAGCAATGAAGTCATTAACATAAATAGGAAATAAAGAAAGAGAAGATGATTATTAATTAGCTCAATCCCTAGGCAGAATTTGATGAACAGTCAGTGATGGATAGGAGGGAGCTGAAAAGATTTACTAAATTTCAGAAAACATGACAGGTGTGTGTGTGAGAAAGAGATCTTTGTTGAGATAAATGAAATCACAACAACAGATAATATTAGCAAGGGAGAAATAAGGGGTGGTCAGCACAGCAGGATGTGAGGCTGTGCCAGCACGCCTTCTGTGACTCCGGACCTTCCTCTGGATGAGGACCCACTCTGAGTGGGGGCCACAAGAGGGGAGCTCCTGGAACCACTGCTCAGACAGGTACAGGTATTTCAGGTGCAAGGCCTGTCTCTAGCCAGAACAACTTAAAAATCTGGGTTTTCTATAGTATGTTTAAGGCTGTATTATTTTACTATGCAAGTATACCAAAATGGAACTGGTAAGATGACTACCAGATAGGCCTTGGAACTGAAGGAAGTATGTCAGACTGGGCTAGGAAAACCCATCCTGCTGTCCTGCCAACACTTCAGGACAGAGACTGGAATTTGGAACTCAAGTATATCAGAAATATATAGAAAAAATATTAAAGTACCTCAGAGATAAATAAAAAATATTAATGGTGGATGTTTTTGTTTAAGTAAACAAAAAGTTTAAAATAAAACTTGATTCAAGATGGGTGGGTGTCCATAAGTTGGGGGGAAGTGCTATTTGTTTTTGTTATTTTATTTTTATTGCTTATTTTCATTTTTGGTTTATTTAAGTCCCTGCTGCTAACTAGTATGTATGTAGAAGTTTTATAGAAGCTTTAGAGGCATTTATATGAATGGTGAAAGAAAACTATTATAAGTGTTGGTTTTAAGAATATTTAAATACACAAATATTTATTATTTTTATTAGTTTCATTTACAATTACTTCTTTACATTTAAAGATTTTATAAGAAAGCTTCAGTTGCAGCATCAAAGTAATCAAAATTCACAGAGAATTTTGCTGGAAGAAAAAGCCTCAAACTTTAATAAGATCAGGAAAAGTGTGAAGACATTGAAAACAATTTTCTGACTTAGAAGTTATGTGATACATACCTGAGAGGACAAACCACAGGCATGTAAGGCATAAAGCGTAACAATGAATGAATACCTGGAACACTCCCACCCACCCTTGGAGACACAGCAGCGATGCTGGCTCCTTTCTGATTCAGCCTCTGCTTTCTCCATCCCATCCCATCACTGAACCCAGGAACTACTACCTTGATTTTTATATCTGTCATTCCCTTGTTTCCTTCATAGTCTCTCCACATCTTTATGCAGTTGGCACGTTTTTGGACTTCATATCAGTGGCATCGTAATGTTCGGTTGCTTTCTCATCCAACATGACGTTGCTGAGATCCACCTGTGCCAGTGCAGGTGCTGCGGTTCATTCACACTCATTGTTGTGAAAATGTACCGCACCTACTACTCCATTCTCCTGGTATGAACATTTTCCACTTGAGTGAATATACTTTTTTAAATATTATAAAATTCAAACAAATGGATACAGTTGATCTAGCTTATGCTTGTTCAAACACAGAATTGATGATTATACATAATGAGTTTCTTTTTTTACTACATGAGTAATTTCAATTCTATGTTCTAAGAGTTTGGAAAAAGACAACTATGTGATGGCTACTGAATGGTTTATCCTTTATTGGACCCAAGGTTAATTTCAGTTTGATAACAGCTAATTGGCAATATAACATTCTTTGTATATATGTGTATAATAAACAGTTTACCAATAATCCATAAAATATCCTAAAAGTGTTTCGGCATTTGCCTATACTCACCATATATAGTTTTACTATATAATATAGCATATAATTTGGCTAACAGAAGTTTATGTTATAAGATACTTGATCTTTTGATACGTTATTACATAAAGGTGCACAAAAGTTGTAAAAAAAAAATTGAGTCAAAATCTTTCTAATTTCTCACAAACCTAGGCATAAGAGTAAAAGTTGTATTCCAAAGTCAAAAGGGTGCTGCTAGGATATGAGAAATATATTAAAGATATTTATTTCCAGAGAACTGAGAACTCATTTTCTACTGCCTCAGTATTTTGAAACTGGAGGAAAGGATTCTTTTTTTATCTATATCACAAACAGATATTAGGGAAAAGACGAGTTCAAGGAAAACTATTAGTTGTTTTTAGAGATTTTAAACAAGTTTCTCAACTTAGGGCTTTAGTTCCTTAATCCAGAAGATGCGACATTAGCATCATTTACCCTGTGAGTACAGTAAAAATTAATTGCTATCTAGAGTTCAATAAGTATTCAAACTACTAAATAATAATACTGGTCAACAGCAGAGATAGACATCACAAAGTTAACTTGGCAACCCTGTTTGAGATTACTCTCCTCACTATCATCTGTCCAAAACAACGTAAGAACAGCAGAGAGCATCTACAGGTTCAAGTGGGTGTCGGCCACCTGCCCTAACAATGTCATCTCTGCCCTGCACTGTCTGGAGCTGCTGCCAAGACTTTTTAAGGATAACAGATATTTTGGTAAGGGAAGCTGGTTCTGGATAAATGTTAATGTACAGGTTGCTAAAGGTACAGTAAGGAATTATTTACAAAACTGGTGCTTTCTGCTTATGTTAAAATTTGGCTATAGTTAACAGTGATAAGAGTTTTGATTTGACTATCCTTTGTGTAAGACTTTATTCATTCATTAAAGAATATCATGAATTATGATATAACCCCTAAACTTCCAGGAGAAAAAAGAAGACCCTAACAATAAGAAAAAAGGCATCTGAAAAACCACTGTTAAGCCAATGTAGGAACCCCTATTTTCAAAAAAGTATGAAGTTATTGGTAAAGGTGTTCATGTCCACTATCAGCAACCTTATTCTTCATATAAATTCACTAAAATGTGAATGCTGAGTCAATCTAAGGAAAAACCTGCCACATTAAGAGGCAACTTTTAATTCTGTCAAATGTTTTGCATATGTGGTATGCTTTCTCATTTGTCAAAAAGGGGAAACAATGGGAAATAATGTAAATGACTCAGCACAAATTTACCTCCACTATTAGATGTACAATTAGAACAGATATTTAATTGGTACCAGAATGTCTTATAACATGTATGGAAAAGGAGGGAGATAGAGATGACCTCTTGGGTATTTTCTCACTCAAACAATCAATGAGTCCAAGTCAATACTTAATTGTAAAGTTATTTTTTAACTTTTTAATTTGAAATTTCAAGCTTATAGAAAAGTCATAAGAATACTACAAGGAACTCATGAATACCCTTCACATAGATATGCCAAATTAATATTTTCCTTCTGTGTGTGACTGCAGAACAACTGTCAAAAATTCTTTTAATTACGTATAAGAAATAAGATGGATCCACATTAATGTCCATCTTTTAAAAACTTCCCAAATGTTGATGGATGTGGTGAAGACACTATAAACTCCATTCCAATCTCCTTCATTAATGACACAAATAAGTAATCCACACATGCTACATTTCCTGTAGGGATAATAAGAAAAACATGCTTCTTTACTAAACTTCTAGAACAAAAACAAAACAAGACAATAAGGTCTGAACACACCAAAAGGATTTTTTAGGGTTTAATTCTAAGCTACTATAAATATTGACTTAAAACAAAATTATTTTTTTAACTAGAATAGTAAATGCCTTTAAAGAAACACTATAATCTAAAAAGCTCATGGACATTAGGAAAAAAAGGAAATTGTTTGCATATGGCATGAAAGCTTTTTATCTCATTAACTACACAGATGCATGCAACTTTAAAATTCAGTGGCATGATCTCAAACTAAGCAGAAAATATACTTGCATTTCTAAACTTTACAGGAGTAATAAAATGCTTTTCGCTTGTGTTAAAATTTGACTAATGCACCAAAAATTAAATTTAAAACTAGATTTCTTGTGTTTTAGAAATATATATGCAGAAATTAATTCCTCACAGTGATGATACAAACTTTCCTATTTTCTTATTAGTTCATGCATCCCACTTTTTATAATAAATTCCTCTTTCATTAACAAGTATGAAAGGATTCATTTAAAATGTGTATTTTTTCAAAAAACACTTTTCTATTTGTCTGGACACTACTTACAATAACCAGTTCCTTGAACTGACTCAATACTACTAATATTCATTCACTCCTGTTCATTCATTCATTCATCTATGGAGTGCCTTTTGATTACCACTTTGGAAAACACTGTTAGACCGTAGGAACAGAGAGTCATACACGACACGATTTCCTATCCTTAAGAATCAATTACATTGTGTGGTCTTCAGTTCAGGTGCTGCGGTGGGAACTGGTATAAGGTGCAGACATAGGCACACCTGGGAAAAAGGGGACAGAAATCACACTGTTGGCCAGAAGGGGGACTGGGTCGAAACTACCCTGGGGTCTGTCCTCAGCGCCATGACTCAGTCCTGTACTCTCCTGCCTGGGAAAGACAGAAGGGCAGCGACAGAAAAACAAGCCATTTCAATATTTTATCTTTTAGTTTTAAATGAGGCTAATTAAAAAAAAAATCCCATCTACATCCCCTCATACAATAGTATAAAAACTGTCCTGTCTATAATGTAACAGAAATTAGACCCTTAAAACACAATGTGTGAAGTGGGCAGGTATTTTAAAACTAAACCTATTTACTTTAAAAAAAAAGAAATTACTTGCAAAGACAAGACAATTAGGCAATGACAATTCATACACTACAACCACACAACCAATCAATAACACAATAAATTAACAGAGTGGAGATGATGTGTTATAAATACCTATATACACACTGACCTGTGAAAAAGCACTATTTCACTAACATTCTGCACAATAAAAAACCAAAATGCCATATAAGCAAGCCAACCTGAAATGACACCTAGTATTATAAATGGCCTAATCTATATGTTAATACTGTTGTATCACATAACTGCAGCAAGACCAAGATAACAATATGACTTTGGGGTTTCTATGGCTACATCCTGGGCTAACGTGCCTGAACGGGCTGGCTGCTGACACCACATGAGCATTCTGAGTGCTTCTTTTTGGTTATTTATGATATGATTTATGATAACAACAACATCTCCTATTTTCTCTCTTCCTCAGGTACAATAAATTGCTATCGTTAATCACCCTTCTTGGTTCAACTATGATTACGGTAGCATAATAGGGTCTAGGTATGGTGATACTGTGTACTTTTTTAAAAGAATTAATACAAGGAGATCTCTTCAAGACATCAGTATCTGTAATATTTTAATCATCTTCCTTTAAGCCTTTCAAAATAAATTCTATTACAACTAAGATTCCATACCCAGGATGTTAGCCCTTTGTGCAAATCAAATTGATAATCAAGCACCACACATTCACAAATCACTACTACCACAATCTTCTTAAACTTTCTACAACAGTATGACCACCATAGGATAGTTTCTTTTTTAAGACAGACGATGGCAGTTGTTTCTTTCCTGCATTATGAAACCAATCTTACTGCTGCTTTGTTCCTCCCTAGAACTATACTAACTAGGTAAATTAGCCATTCATTTATCAGATGGCAAAATGGTATTGAAAGAACAAAAATCTGGCAATCACACACAGGTGTTCTGTCTTTGCCAATTACTGGCTATGTGGTTGCTTAATATTCCTGAACTTCAATTTCCTTTTATGCCAATTACAGTTAACAGAAAGTACTACCTCTTGGCTTTTGAGTAGCAGTTAAGACAAAAATGTAAAGAACCTAGCAAAGTGATTAGTAAATAAGTACGGTGTAAAAAAAAGAGAATACAATTATTCTCCTCCCTGTGCCCTCTCAATACTCTATGGTCAAGAGGTGAAGCCTACTTATTTGGGTGGCCAGGCAATTTTCTTTGGCCAGAGGATCAGAACTGGTAAACTGAAGGAAGCAGAGGCTTAGAAACAACTAGCACACTGGGGCTTGCCCTCTTGCTGCTCCCGGGAAACCTGGAACAACCCCACATGGATGAGCCCAGGTGAGTCCAATAGATGACAAGAACATGCTTCAGAGCCCTGGCCACATCACCACATGTGGAGTGGGGCCCTCCATCCCAGCTGGTTGCAAATGCACTCCTGAGTCCAGCCACACCCAGCAGAAGAACTGCCAGAGCCAAGATGCAAACTGACAGAACTGTGAACTAACGAGCAGTTGCTGTCTTAAGCCACTAAGTGTTGGGTGGCTTTTTACATAGCAACATGTTAACATGTATTCATATATATATGTACAGAGGATTTGTGCTATTGGTGGTGGTTATGTTCAATGAAGATGCTGCAAACATCAAATTAGTGAAAACCAAACGATTGCTCCTAGGGGAAATGCAAGGTTAGGTTCCTATGAAGCTCTGGTCACAACATTTTCATCAGTAGATCAATATATAATCTTGTTTTATATGTGTTTCTGTTTAAAGATATCTTATTTAATATATCTATCATTGATTCATTAACAGTGAACTCACAGCCAACAGAGCTAAGATTCCTGCCTGGACGAAGCTGATCTAACACACATATTTTCTCTGTAAGGCACCTCACAGCCTCTCATAGTGAGGAACACTAGGCAGCACCTTCAGCATTCTCCCTGGGGAGCTATTTTAAAAGCACAATCACAAAGAAAAAGCAAAAATATGCAAAAAAAGTGGCAATAAAAGTCCATGAAAACGACGCTTGTTTATATAATGAGAGCTAAAAAGGCAAGGCAGAGTGCCACCTTGTTCAAATTCAGCTGGAAAAGTGCACACTGGGCAACTCAAATTTCTGCTACTCTGTCTATGTCTGTGAATGACCATGAGCACCACAAACACCGATTTTGGAGTCTAAATACATTTTTGTGAATAGGCAAAATTTTAAGTATGGAATCTCTGCACAATGAAGATTAACTATAAGTAATTACATGGATATAAATTCACCAACATTGAATACTTAGGAACTCCACTTTTCAGAAGGTATTTAAAGACAAGATTAAATATGCCTTATTAACTACATAACATGGTAACCATATCTGGAAAGATATATTTCCAAATCCAAACTAGAACATATTTTAGTTTAAATTCAAATAACTAGCTAAATATACCACTGTCACCATATCTGGAAGATGTATTTCCAAATCCAAACTAGGACATATTTTAGTTTAAATTCAACTAACTAGCTACGTGCAGAATATTCTGCTCAAGCCACATGATTGATCATTCTTTGGATTTTTGAAACATACTAAGCTCTTTCCTTTCTCAGGATCTTCACACCTCATATTCTGCTTCTCTCCGCCAGGAACACTCTTCCCTTCCATATTTCTGTACTTACCTCTTTTTCACCCTTTAAGTCTTATGCCTAGGTACTGCCGCCCCAAAGAATTATTCTCTGTTCATTCCCTACCTCCAAAATAAAGTTACAATTTGCAACTGTTTGATTGTTGGTGCAGTTTCTATCTTTTTCCCCAACCAGGCTTCACGGAGACAGGAACCACCTTTCCTTCAGCTGCTAAGCAATCATCACAGGCTGACAATAAATATTTTCTTCAGCAGTATTAGTATTAGAAAACTAAAAATATTTTACCACATTTCACTGCTTCTAAGTTGTTAAAATGTGAAAAAGTGGGCATGCCTACAATTGGGATGTGTTTTATACTCAGTAGCATCTTCTTGTCTTTGTTGGACAAGTGCCGATAGTGATGGAGCTGTCACTGCCTGCCCATGGGTGAGCTGGATTATCCCTCTTGACAGAATGGCCGGACACTGCAACTCCTTGATGTTTCAGTCAACAAACCATTTAAAGATCTGCAGAAGAAACATTTGTTTTTTGGAGTTATAAAGAAACATTTTGGAGGAGAGGCTGAAGATGGTGGCATGAGCAGGGTGGCAGAAATTCCCTTCCAAAACCATATACATTTTTGAAAATACAACAAATACAACTACTCCTAAAAGAGAGACCAGAAGATATGGTACAACAGCCAGGCTACATCTACATCTGCGAGAACTCAGCACCTCAACAAGGGGGTAAGACAAAGCGGTGACCCGGTGGGACCTGAGCACTCCCCCACCCCAGCTCACTGGCGGGAAGAAAAGAATCAGAGTGGGGAGGGAAGCACAGGACTGCTAAATAACCAGCCCTGGTGATCTACACCGGGAGCACAGACACACATCGCATGGTGTACTGGAGATTAGAGAGACGGGAGGGCAGGATCTGAGATGGAGACTGGGAGCAGGTCCCCACAGCCGGCTGTCCCCGACAAAAGAAAAGCAGGCGCTTTTTTAAAAGTCTTAAAGGGACAAGGGCCCAACAGCGGAACAAAATCGTCCCAGCGCACTCAGCCCACCAGGCTGGGAGTCTTGAGGAACGTCGGGCCTCCTAACCCCCTGCTGGATAAAGCAGCCCCGAAGCCCCTCACGGCAATAAAAAGCCTGCAAAAGCCTGCCATTCGGTCCGCCCGGCAGCTGCTGCAAACAGACCGGCTGACGCGCCACAGCTGCAGAGCGGCCCCGCCCACAGCAACCACACAGTCTCCTCCCAATGCACAGCTAACCGGGACGGGCAGCGGAAACTGGAGCAAGGTCCAGAAGGCACAAAGGGGTGCCGACCTCACAGCAGAAAGCACCCGGCATGGCTGCGACCCCACACCACCCCCCACAGTGCTCTAGGCTAGCCTGAGGGCGGCCCCGCACATGGCAGCTCAGGGGATTATCCCAGAGACAGCCTGCCAGCGTGCGAGTAACCAGCACAGGCAATGCAGAAGGGCAAGGTGAACAACAAGCAGGAAGGGACTGTTCTCCAGGCTGACACACGTGCCACCTGCCTGCAACCACTTCTATTGCCATGAACAGACAGAAGATTCTGGTCCAGTCAAAAATCACTCGGACAACTCCAGAGAGAGGGCCTGGTGGGATAGATTTAAACAATCTTCCTGAAAAAGAATTCAAAATAAAAGTCATAACCATGCTGATGGAAGTACAGAGAAATATGCAAGAGCTAAGGGATGAAGTCCAGAGGGAGATAACAGAAATGAAACAATCGAATAATGGGCTTAAGAGCAGACAGGACGAGGTGCAAGGGACTGTTAATGGAATAGAAATCAGAAAACAAGAGTACAGAGAAGCTGAGGCAGAGAGAGATAAAAGGATCTCAAGGAATGAAAGAATATTAAGAGTACTGTGTGACCAATCCAAGCAGAACAATATTCGCATTATAGGGGTACCAGAAGAAGAACAGAGAGAAAAAGGGATAGAAAGTGTCTTTGAAGAAAGAATTGCTGAAAACTTCCCCAAGATGGGGAAGGAAATAGTTTCTCAGGCGATGTAAGCCCACAGATAGCCCAACACAAGGGACCCAAGGAGGACAACACCAAGACATATAATAATTAAAATGTCAAAGATCAAAGAAAAGGACAGAGTATTAAAGGCAACCAGAGAGAGAAAAAAGATTACCTACAAAGGAAAACCCATCAGGCTATCATCAGACTTCTCAACAGAAACCTTACAGGTCAAAAGAGAATGGATATATTTAATGCAATGAAACAGAAGGGCCTTCAACCAAGAATAGTGTATTCAGCACGATTATAATTTAAACTTGAGGGAGGGATTAAACAATTCCCAGACAAGCAAAAGTTGAGGGAATTTGCCTCCCACAAACCACCTCTACAGGATATTTTAAAGGGACTGCTCTAGATGGAAGCACTCCTAAGGCTAAATAGATGTCACCAGAGAAAATAAATTCATAGCAAAGAAAGAAGACCATCCAAATACTAACTAAAGGCAAAAAATAAAATCAACTATCCACAAAAACAGTCAAATGAAATACAAAAGAATACAGAATAAAACACCTCACATACAAAGAATGGAGGAGGAAGAATAAGAAGGAAGATAAATAAAGAATCATCAGACTGTGTTTATAATAGCTTAATAACAGAGTTACATTAGACTGTTAGATAGTAAAGAAGGTACCCTTGACCCTTTGGTAACCACGAATCTAAAGCCTGCAATGGCAATAAGTACATATCTATCGATATTCACCCTAAATGTAAATGGATTGAATGCACCAATCAAAAGACACAGAGTAATAGAATGGATAAAAAAGCAAGACCCAACTATATGCTGATTACAAGAGACTCACCTCAAACCCAAAGATATACACAGACTAAAAGTGAAGAGATGGGAAAAAATATTTCATGCAACCAACAGGGAGAAAAAAGCAGGTGTTGCAGTACTTGTATCAGACAAAACAGACTTCAAAACAAAGAAAGTAGCAAGAAATAAAGAAGGACATTACATAATGATAAAGGGGGCAGTCCAACAAGAGGATATAACCATTATAAATATATATGCACCCAGCACAGGAGCACTGACATATGTGAAACAAATACTAACAGAATTAAAGGAGGAAAGAGAATGCAATGCATTCATTTTAGGAGAATTCAACACACCACTCAGTCCAAAGGACAGATCAACCAGACAGAAAATAAGTAAGGAGACAGAGGCACTGAACAACACACTAGAACAGATGGACTTAACAGACATCTACAGAACTCTACACCCAAAAGCAGCAGGATACACATTCTTCTCAAGTGCACATGGAACATTTTCCAGAAGAGACCACATTGTAGGCCACAAAAAGAACCTCAGTAAATTCAAAAATATTGAAATCCTACCAACCAACTTCTCAGATCACAAAGGTATAAAACTAGAAATAAATTTTAGAAAGAAAACAAAAATGCTCACAAACACATGGAGGCTTAACAACATGCTCCTAAATAATCAATGGATGAATGACCAAATTAAAACAGAGATCAAGCAATATATGGAGACAAATGACAACAACAGCACAAAGCCCCAACTTCTGTGGGATGCAGCGAAGACAGTTCTAAGAGGAAAGTATATAGCAATCCAGGCCTATTTAAAGAAGGAAGAACAATCTCAAATGAATAGTCTGAATTAATAATTACTGAAACTGGAAAAAGAAGAACAATGAGGCCCAAAGTCAGCAGAAGGAGGGACAATATAAAGATCAGAGAGGAAATAAATAAAATTAAGAATAAAACATTAGAAAAAAAATCAATGAAACCAAGAGCTGGTTCTTTGAAAAAATAAACAAAATAGAAAAATCCCTAGCTAGACTTATTAAGAGAAAATGAGAATCTACACACATAAACAGAATCAGAAATGAGAAAGGAAAAATCACGACGGACCCAACAGAAATACAAAGAATTATTATTGGATACCATGAAAATCTATATGCTAACAAGCTGGAAAACCTAGAAGAAATGGACAACTTCTTAGAAAAATACACCCTTCCAAGACTGACCAAGCAAGAAACAAAAAATCTAAACAGACCAGTTACTAGCAATGAAATTGAATCGATAATCAAAAAACTACCCAAGAACAAAATCCCTGGGTCAGATGGATTCACTGCTGAATTTTATCAGACACATGGAGAAGACAAAATACCCATTTTCCTTAAAGTTTTCCAAAAAATAGAAGAAGAGGGAATACTTCCAAACTCATTCTATGAAGCCAGCATCACTCTAATACCAAACCCAGGCAAAGACCTCACCAAAAAAGAAAATTACAGACCAATATCCCTGATGAACATAGATGCAAAATACTCAAAATATTAGCAAACTGAATTCAAAAATATATCAAGAGGATCATATACCATGATCAAGTGGGATTCATCTGAGGGATGCAAGGATGGTACAACATTCGAAAATCCATCAACATCATACACCACATCAACAAAAAGAAGAACAAAAACCATATGATCATCTCCATAGATGCTGAAAAAGCATTCGACAAAATTCAACATCCATTCATGATAAAAACTCTTAAGAAAATGGGTATAGAGGGCAAGTACCTCAACATAATAAAGGCCATATATGACAAACCCACAGCCAACATCATACTTAACAGCGAGAAGCTGAAAGCTTTTCACCTAAGATCGGGAACAAGACAGGGATGCCCACTTTTTCCACTGTTTTTCAATATACTACTGGAGGTCCTAGCCATGGCAATCAGACAAAACAAAGAAATACAAGGTGTCCAGATTGGTAAGAAAAAGTCAAACTGTCACTATTTGCAGATGTCATGATACTGTACATAAAAAACCCTAAAGACTCCACTCTAAAACTACTAGAACTAATATCTGAATTCAACAAAGTTGCAGGATACTAAATTAATACACAGAAATCTGCTGCTTTCCTATACACTAACGATGAGCTAACAGAAAGAGAAATCAGGAAAACAATTCCATTCACAATTGCATCAAAAAGAATAAAATACCTAGGAATAAACCTAATGAAGGAAGTGAAAGAACTATACCCTGAAAACTACAAAACACTCCTAAGAAAAATTAAAGAGGACACTAACGAATGTAAATTCATCCCATGCTCTTGGGTAGGAAGAATTAATATTGTCAAAATGGTCATCCTGCCTAAAGCAATCTACAGATTCTATGCAATCCTTATCAAAATACCAACAGCATTCTTCAACGAACTGGAACAATTAGTTCTAAAATTCATATGGAACCACAAAAGACCCTGAATAGCCAAAGCAATCCTGAGAAGGAAGAATAAAGCAGGCGGGATCTCGCTTCCCTACTTCAAGCTCTACTACAAAGCCACAGTAATCAAGACAATTTGGTCCTGGCACAAGAACAGACCCATAGACCAGTGGAACCAAACAGAGAGTCCAGATATGAACCCAAACATATACAGTCAATTAATATACGATAAAGGAGCCATGGATATACAATGGGGAAATGACAGCCTCTTCAACAGCTGGTGCTGGGAAACCTGGACAGCTACATGTAAGAGAATGAAACTGGATCATTGTCTAACCCCATACACAAAAGTAAATTCAAAATGGATCAAAGACCTGAATGTAAGACATGAAACCATAAAACTCTTAGAAAAAAACATAGGCAAAAATCTCTTGGACATAAACATGAGCAACTTTTTCATGAACGTATCTCCCTGGGTTAGGGAAACAAAAGCAAAAATGAACAAGTGGGACTATATCAAGCTGAAAATCTTCTGTACAGCAAAGAACACCATCAGTAGAACAAAAAGACATCCTCCAGTATGGGAGAATATATTCATAAATGACATACCTGATAAGGGGTTGATATCCAAATTATATAAAGAGCTCATGCACCTCAACAAACAAAAAGCAAATAAGCCAATTAAAAAATGGGCAGAGGAGCTAATAGACACTTCTGTAAAGAAGAAATTCAGATGGCCAACAGGCATATGAAAAGATTCTCCACATCACTAATCATCAGAGAAATGCAAATTAAAACCACAATGAGATATCACCTCACACCACTTAGGATGGCCAATGTCAAAAAGACTAGGAACAACAAGTGCTGGCGAGGATGTGGAGAAAGGGGAACCCTCCTACACTGCTGGTGGGAATGCAAATTAGTGCAACCATTGTGGAGAGCAGTATGGAGGTTCCTTAAAAAACTCAAAACAGAAATATCATTTGACCCAGGAATTCAACTCTAGGAATTTACCTTAAAAATCCAGCAGCCCAGTTTGAAAAAGACATATGCACCCCAATGTTTGTTGCAGCACTATTTACAATAGCCAAGAAATGGAAGCAACCTAAGTGACCATCAGTAGATGAATGGATAAAGAAGATGTGGTACATATACACAATGGAATACTACTCAGCCATAAGAAGAAAATAAATCCTACCATTTGGGACAACATGGATGGAGCTAGAGGGTGTTATGCTCAGTGATATACGCCACACAGAAAAAGACAAGTATCGAATGATTTCACTCATATGTGGAGTATAAGAACAAAGAAAAAAACTGAAGGAACAAAACAGCAGTAGACTCACAGAACCCAAGAATGGACTAACAGTTACCAAAGGTAAAGGGATTGGGGAGGATGGGTGGGAAGGGAGGGACAAGGGGGAAAAAGGGGCATTACGATTAGCACACAGAACGTAGGAGGGGTACAGGGAGGGCTGTACAACACAGAAAAGACAAGTAGTGATTCTATAGCATCTCACTACGCTGATGGACAGTGACTGTAATGGGGTATGTGGTGGGGACTTGATGGGGGGAGTCTAGTAACCATAACCTTGCACATGTAATTGTAGATTAATGATACCAAAAGAAAAAAAGAAAAATAAAGAAACCTTTACATGATAAGAAAGATTTGTTTCTTAGTCTAATTGGCAGCGTGTTTTTTTTCCTAGTGGCACATAAAAGAATGGTGTTTAGGATCAATGAAATAGGATAGCTGTTCTGAATTACTATTAAATGCTTATGTGTTCCTTCTATATAATAGAAGGAAATTGTTTTTGTTATTAAAGCAATATTAAACTGGACATACTTAAAATCCAAAGGTCCACGAAGACAGGACTTATAAACTGTGATGCCAAGGGAATGGCTCGGTGAGTGGAAACTTGGTTGCCGCCCTGTGTTCTCCATGTCCTTCCCTTCCTGTGCCCACTTGCATAAGATGTCTCATTCATCAGTTAGATCTTGTATACAATTCCGTCCCACTAGACTGACTGGCCACGTGGGCTTTGTGACAGTGTTTAGAAGCACTTTAATTTAAAGCACTTTTTATTATTAAGGCAGCATTTCATTAGAGTAGAAACAGAAATGAACTAGAAGACAACCATGGTTTACAGAACTAGCCCTTTCCCGTTCCTCTGTATCAATGAGCCTGACTCTTTATGTGTGCCCACAAAATAATGTTGACCCTACTTACTTCACAGGATTATCATGTGCAGTCAGTAAAAGCTCCCTGTGAAGCACTGTGAAAGCTGTACAGACGAAGTTGATGGTGGAAACACAGATCTTTCACTGCCACCACCCTCCGTTCTGCTGGCTCCACCATGAGCCTGCCCACACACGTCTTCTTCCTCTTTCCTTCAACTACACTCTATAATCCTGGAGATTTTAACAGAATCATTAAAAAAAGAAAGCTTGGCATAATTACTGAAGCAAGATTAGGAAGAAGACCAGCTTTGGGATGATTAGTCTGAAGCAGAAAGAAAAATATTAGCTCAGTACCAAATGATAAATTTGATAAAGGGAAAGAAAACTGGTATTGAAGCTTCTTTGTTTTGTGTATCTGTCCTCATCTCATTCCATCAGCTCCCAAGTCCCTCATGTTTAGGAGGCAGCTATAAAATCTGCTGGTTTCCCAAAATTTGGTGACTCAAAATAAACAACAAACACCCTAAGTAACCAGCTATGTATAAGCCACAAAATAAGCAATTCACAACGGCATAAATTACTAGAAAAATGCTATGAAATTACAACTCTTTCCTCACATGGATGAGGTGTGGGGGAGAGGGGCACAGAGGTTTTTTAATCTATGAGTAATAGGAAGTAACCATATACATCAAATACAGATGAACAATTCTTAAAAATCAGAATCAGAAAGTACTGTATTTAACAATAAAATCACTTGGAACTCTAAATTTTCTTTGATAAACGGTATGTCAAAAAGTCACAGTCTCAGAGATGATGTCACAATACTGCACTTGTGTGATTCTGCAAATAGTTTTGACTAAGAAAAAGCTTGGTATGACTGCTATTAAATCACTGTTAAGTGCATGTGATGGATGAATGCTGGAAAGGACTCTCTCCAACTCCACATGCTAAGGCAGATTGTTTCCCTGCGCAATGGCCTCCAATGGCTTCCCGTAACAATGAGAGTAAGATCCTCACTCCGTACGATGGCCTGTAAGTCCTGCACTGATGGAGCCCACCCTCACTTTTTGCTCCCCTTCTCAAGCCACACTGGCCTTTCTGGTCTTCCTCAAACTTGCCAACCTAATTCCAAGTATCTCCCAAAGGCCCGGAATGTACTTCCTCCAGGTCTTTTCATGGCTTCTCTCATTTTATTCAGATCTCTCCTGTCACCTCCTCAGACAGGTCTTCTCTGGTTGCCAGCACTTTGCAATCTACTTGCCTCTCAACTGCTTTCATGTCCTGCTTCATCTCCACTGCACTCATTCCCAGCTAACATTATTTCATTATTTGCTTAGCTATTTGTGGTCTCACATCCTGAAATGTAAGCTTTCAGAGGGCAGGGACTGTATCTTCCAGGCAGTATGCCCAAGTGTCTAAAACAGCAGTTAACTCAAAGGAGGCCCTTAACATTTATTGAGCAAAATCTCCTAACGATTGTGCCTTCCTGCCTACTGCAGTGACTGAAGCCAGGGTGTAAGAAAGGTCACCTAGGGAACTGAACAGAGAGGGAAGAGCAACCAAGGGCGGACACCGCGGGACACACCAGAATTTAAAGCAGTGGCAGGAGAGGAGCCAGAGTAGGAGAAAGAGACGGGATATCTACTAAGCCAGCAGGAAGCCAGAGGAGAAAGGATAAGCTAGCATAAGCAACAAGTGGGGGGCATTCAGGTGTGCCACAGCTCAGACGAGTATCAGATGGGCCAAAAAAGAAATGTTCTTATGACCCATGGTAAGCGTTGTGAAATAAATAAACAGGCTAAAGTAATAGAAAGTAACAACTAGGGGGTAGCAGTGAGGTTGAATGCCAGCTAGAATGAAGAAACTGTTTGAATGCTGATTAAACAGAGATCTGAATGATCACAACAGCTATGAGAGATAAGGCAGGGGACAAGTACTCTCAGCAAAGGGAACAGCCCGTAAAACGACCATTTATAGGAGGAGTTCACATGTTTGAGGCCCTGAAAGGAAGTTGAGTGGAGTAAGTGAGAAGTTGCAGGGAGATGGACGGGCTGGCTAGGCAGACAGGGCTTCCTGGGTCATGGCAAGGAGTTTGGATTCTGTTTAAAGGTTAATGGCAAGTCACTGAGAGTTTTAAAATAGTTGGATCTGTTTTTGAAAGAGATTACTCCAGCAGCTGTGTAAAGAATGCTAACAGGTTGCTAAGTGTCTAAGTGAACAGCTTTAGTTTAGTGGTAGAGAGGGCAGGAAGGTTAGGGAGTGTGTCACAAAGGAAAGATCTTATCCTTCATTTCTTCATTCATTCATTCACCTGACAGTATTTCTTTCTTTCTTTTGGTATCATTAATATACAATCACAGGAGCAACATTGGGGTTACTAGATTCCCCCCATCATCAAGTCCCCATAACACACCCCATTAGAGTCACTGTCCATCAGTGTAGTAAGATGCTAGAGTCACCCAACAGAATTTCTTATGATCTACGTACAATGGCCAATACAGAGGTAAGTAAACAAAAGACAGTTTCTCTTCTCCTGGACAGTAGGGTAGTTGGCAGCAAATAAATATAAAAGATCATTCACAGTCACGAGGTGCTAGGAAGAGAATTAAAATACTCACATATGTAGGGAGGGAAGGCGCTACTTTAGACGGCAAGGTCACTGAGGAAGTGACAGTTCAGCTGAGACCAGATTCCTGAGAAAACTAGAGCCACGGGATGACCTTTCAAACAAACATTTCAGGTTAAAGAGAGTCAGGCCAGGCCGGCTGTGGGGGCAGGCTGCCGGCCGGTGTGCCGGGGAGGCAAGGAGTCAGCGTGGGAGCCGCCTGCTCTTCCCGCCAGGGCCTATAATGGGTCTGAGCAGCCATGAACGTGGCTCAGAAGGAAGGAAAAAACTAAGTAAGGCAGGCAGAGAAAGCAAGAAAGCTAAGGAAAGGTCTTACAATGCTCACTGTGCAGATAATCAAGATAAACTATTGAATCAAACAAAAAACCCAGAAAATAACGGTTCTTTATTCCACTAAAAGGTAACAGTAATATGAGGCTTAAAATGACTGGTCAGATTTAAACCAACCATACCCAATAGGAAGTAAATATTCTATGAAATGACACAGATAGAAAAAAAAATTAGGTACGTGTGACCAGCTCTGCTATCCAACTTTTTACAAGGTGAAGCCAAGAGATATGTACCAGAGGCCAACACAGTTAAGAAAGTGGACTGGGGAAGGCTGTTTATCTTTGGGATAAAACCTTGTTCTACTTTGCACTTTACTACCACACAAATGAAAATAAGGTAAAACAGTACAACTACATTTCAGTTGTTTGATGCTACACACTATACACACTTCTGTTTTTAAACTGTACACACTAAAAATAAATAAATAAAATTGTACACACTCCTGCGTACAAAGTAATATATATGTTTAAATGTTTAAACAAACCTTTATTCTAATGCAAGATTGTCCTAGTGCTCTACACGACCTTGGCAAAATTCTGGAAGAAATGTCTCAAGACCTGGGGCTCTAAAGCTATTTTAGAATTAGGTTTGAATAATTGTCCCACAATATGAGTTTCTTGATTAATTGCTTAAGATAAGGTCTCTTTTCCTTGCTGGCCTCTGGTGGCTTCCTCCAGTTCCCATAATCACTTTGTCTCATTCTTCTAGACCCTGGAAGGCTGAGAAAAATCAGAGATACACCAATTCCATTACTTGAGGATTAGCTAGGAGATAACCCTTTGTATTCCATTACTGACCATTATTTGAGTAATTTATTCAATAGCTATCGTTCGTTTGAAAGATGTACTAATTGTTTTCCAAGGCTCACTCCTGCTTTGTATCAGACAGGTTATGAGTGTCGTGTTCTTTAATACTGCAAATCTTCATCTGGGTCACATGAGGAAAAGGACTAGTAACTTCTCCTGCATTTCATTTTTCTTTTTTTCCCTACATAAAGAGTAAAAGCTGAAACAGGAATGATCAGTCTGCTGAAGGTCTTACTGACGGACTAGAAAATTAGGACTCTATTTTTGACCAGAGTTATGTCTTCCAGGAGTCAGATTTCTGCGTAATTTAGACAGAAAATTGGCAGGGGATGGCTGCTCCATGTAATTTCAGCAAAATAAATGTTCAGCCACCTGAATTTTTGGCAGTATTCCAGTATGTTTATCCAAAGCAATAAGTAGATAGAAAATAAAAGAAAATTGACAATCATGCCTAAATAAGTTAGATTCTCTACCTCTCTCTTCTTCCTCTCACACATGAACACTAAAAAAATGAGTGAAAAACTTAAGAAGTATGTTTCATAAATGGATTCATAGTTTTGTATTCTTTCCTTAAAATCAGTTGCAAATAGAATAAGAAAGCCCACCCTATTTTCAAAGGAAAGAACCCTATAAGAGTAAGCTGACTCAAACATAGTTTATAAATGGGTAACAGTTTTACTTAAAATGATCTTTCAAATGAGTTCCTATGGTTCCTATAGGCTGTTCCACACAAGTCCCTGTGTGATGGGCAGTATCAGGGGCTGGGGGGCACGTGAGGTGCACTCGTTTGGGGTCTCAGAGGAGGGGTTTGTGGGAATGAGTAGATGAGGGCTCCTCTTTGGGAAGTGACTGGAGCTTCTCGGGCTCTTGATCGCTGGCTGTCTCCCCTCACTAAAGAGGGCAGGGGGATATGTCTGTTTATTTATTCACTGCTACCTATCCAGCGCCTGGAACATAGTAGGCTCTAAATAAATGTGTTGAGTGAATGAACTCTAATAAGGCCCAATAAAATACACACTACAATAGCCCTGTAAGAAAACTGTTCTTTCAAGCAACACATAGTTCTCTGAATTAAAATAATTCACTATTAGAAAAAAAAATTATCTTTCAAATGAAGCAAATCAGTTACATCAAATTTTGACTGTCTCTGCTAATAGGTGGAAATGATAGAGACAATGATTCCATATTCATTAGTAACTGCTTTGGAGTACCTCCTAATGGCTGAAAAGCTACATAACTATAATTTTTGCTTACAGTTAGTTCCTCCTAGAACTCTAATGGGCACAGAAGAATAAAAGCCAAGAAGCACAAATCATGCATTTAATATTTAATGAGCACCTACTATCTATAAGTCTTGAGTTCAGAGAAAACTAAAAAGTATTTATTCTTCAAGCCCATATTGTGTCTGGCAGTGTCCATGTTTGGCGGCTCCCAGACCTTCCTGGCAGCGGGAACAGAATTGGCAGTGACAGGGAAGAACCGTAGAGGGTTCAGAAGTCATGCGGCAAAGTTCGGCAAGGAGGAGCTTCCAGTCGCTAATGGTACGTGGTACACCTCACTCTGCTGGGCGCCAGAGGCCAAGAACTCAAATACGTAGAAGGCCCTCAAAATACTCACCAACAAGAAGCTTACAAACTAAAGACAAACATGTGATTTACCATAAAAAGTAAGCAGAGTGCTGAGGCGTCTCAGAAGCAGTCCAGAGCAGCACCAGACCACAGAGAGAGAATATGGGGCACATGACGGAATGAAGAATTGTTCAGTCCACATCCAAATATTAAAAAGAAGAGCTGAAACTGATTTTACTAGTATTTATTTAACTCATTTATAAAAAAATATTACTTCAACACATATGTAATATAAAAATAATTGTTAGAGATATTTTAGTTTCTTTTCATACTAAGCTTTCAAAATCTGAGGGTATTTTATACTTAGAGCACATATCAATTCAGATGTTATATTTCCATTGGAAATACTTGATCTATACGTAGTTTGCTTAAAATTTACAGTTGAAAAGTAGATCCACATACCCGAGTTGCTCCTAACATACTTAGAAATTTTCCAATAGTGAATGAATTATCAGTGTTTAAACTTAAATTAAGTAAAACTAAATAAAATAAAAAATCCAGTGCCTCAGTCAGATGTGCCACATTTTAAGTGCTCCGTAGACCCTTGTGGCTAGTCACCACCACGCTGGGTGTGCAGGTCTAGAGGTCCACTAGGACAAGTTAGGCTGTAGACTAGAAGTTGTTGAAGTATGGATCAAGAAACAATTGAGAAGCAGTGAGAAAAAGACTGAATATCATGTGGTTTGACTATGTGCGATTAAGGGAAAACCAGAGAAGTATCAGAAATTGCTGAAGGATCAAAGTTTATTAAGGGAAAGGAACCAAGAAGGAATGAACACTTATTAGACCTACAGTGGGCTGTGACTAACAGCGAGGATGTTGACAGCAGAGTTACACAGAAACTTGGCACTCTGGAACCGATATTTAATTGCAGTCCCCTAAATAGCAGTGTACTTGGTTTCAAACAAAAGTGGATTTTAAATCCCCTACTCATGTACCCATGCCTCAGAGTTAGCTAACTTTGCTCCATTCCTCTGTCCGGTTGCTAGAAAGCTATGGTGAACAGAAGGCAGAGGTTAAGTACGCGGGCCTGGGAGTCAGATGGCTTTACTTCAAACCCCACCTTCATCTCTGGGTGTGTGAGATCTCTAAGCATCATCTGTGAAGGGGTGTGATTAGAATAACATCTGGCTCATAAGGTTCACATGAGGATACAGGTAGCTAATGTCACCAAAGCACTTGGTGTGGCACCTATTACATACAAAATGTCCAGTAAAAGGCAGCTGTTAAAATTCATGCTACAGCCCAGATCTTTATCATCTCTTGCCTGGATTATTAAAAGGGAATACTAGCTGGTCTTCCAGTTTCCAATATCTTGCCACCTCCAATCCATCATCTACTTTGCCATCAGAATTATCTTTTGAAATCAAGGACATTAATCACATCTAATCTGCTTAAAAATCTTCAGTGGCTTTTACAACTCTGCATTTGGCCATACAACTCTTCACATCACCTCTAATGTAGAAGAAAATTTACAGTACTGATGACTCCTTATGATGGAAGACTTTTTTTTAGGCAAAATTTTATACATCTGAAGAAGTCAGGGAAACTCTTGCCTAACCATCTCCATTTGTTTATATCATCGTTTCTCCTCTCAGCCTGGGGACCTGACTCACTTCTCATCCTGAACCCTAGTATATAGTATAGTGCCTGACATATGGTAGGAATTACAGTCAATAAATCTTTGTTGAATTATGATGAATCACCAGGATGTGCAGCACCTAATTACATTTATCCTAGATTAATATGAAAATTACTCTATCTTTGCTGAGACCATTAGGTAGAGGTTGGGATGGGGGGCACTGGTCAGAAACATGCTTTGCAGGTAAGAGGTATCAAGTTGGAGTACTATATTTGCTACTAAAAATTCATTCACACACACACAAGTTCATTCACTCTTGGGTAAGTAAAATGTGGTGTGTCCATACAATGGAATATTATTCAGGAACCAAGAGGAATGCAGTCCTGATATATGCTACAGCATGGATAAACCTTGAAAACATGCTAAGTGAAAGAAGCCAGTCGCAAAAGATCACATATTATGTGATCCCATTTGTATGGAATGTCCAGCATGGCAATCCTACAAGGACAGAAAGTAGTTTGGCAGTTGCCTGAGACTGGTAGGAACTGGAGGGAAAGGAAAGTGACTGTTAATGGGTGTGGGGGAGGACAAAAATGTTCTAAAATTGACAGTGGTGATGGTTGTAACACTCTATGGATATTCTACAATCCAGTGAATTGTGTATACTGAGAATGGGTGAACGGTAATGTATGGTATGTGAATCACAGCTCAATATGGTTGTTATATATTACAACACTCATCCAACCAACGACTGGATGCGTACTGTGTGCCTCCCACTCCTGGCGCTGGGGACACAGCAGTGACTGCAACAGAGTCCCTGTCTTTGTTGGGACAAAAGCAAAACATACATGCTGTAAAAAAAAGCAAGACAGGAAGACAGAGTGCGATGGGGTGCGGCCTGCAGATGGGGAGGGGTGACAAGGGTGTTACGATCGTGGGCAGCAGAGACCATGCTTACGTGCTGTACAGCTCTATTTGTGTGTTTAGTAATTAGACTGTGACGGAGAATGGGAACCCTGAGATCCTGCACTAGCCAAGTTCTCCTGTAACATATGCTTCAGTATCAGGCTGAAGGTGGTGGTCTGAAGAGCACTATTTTAAAAAGATATTTTTCCCTTCCTGTATAATTTTGATTACAAATATTTAAAAAATCATTACCATAGAACTTTATATTTTGAATAATGCTTTGTCTGAACAGCAGAGTAAAAATTTCGGCCAAAGAGAGAGAGAGAGAAGAAAAGAAAACTAGCTCACCAATTTCCAACCAGGCTCACTGCCTTCTCCTCTGCATTTGCAGCAGTCAAACTGCCTGCTGTTCCATATGGCAAGCCCACAGGCCGGGGAAATTCTCTTCTGTAAATGCCTTATATTTCTAGGTATTCAATAAACGTTAAGCATCAGTGAGATCTTACTTGCTGAGTGAGCAGTACCTTCCATATGGTTAGTTTATGCACTGGAGAAGTGACAGTCAGGGGCGGGTCCTGCGTGTGGCAAAGCCCTTTTCACACACAAGCCTTCTCACTCTAGGGCCCCCTCCCTCTCCTCCGGCTTGGCTGCTTCCTCCGGCTCCTTGCTCTGCCTTCCGTGCTCTCGGGGAGGACCGCTGAATTCTCTCTGCCTTCTCTTAACCTTAATCATCATACCTTTTACTATTGCTTGTGTCTGGTTAGCATTTTACTGTGATGCTTTTTACAGACATTTCTTCTAGCTTTTCTCCCCTGTGGGAAGTCACTGGGTTAGGGACTAGGACTTTTGTTACAAAGTGGCCTGGCAGGAATTCTGTTTCTGGCACAGGCTGATGAGGTTGCTCCAGACAAACCCCAACCCTAGTGTGGAGAAACCTGGAAACCTGGGAGCTCTCCCCACCCCCTTCCCTCCTGCCTCCCCCTACACTCTCTTTCTCTCTCACCACTTCGAAGGCATCAGAGAGCTACCAAGGAAACATGCACTTGTAGGACCAAGACCCAGGAGAGGAAGGACTCCCAGGCGTGAGGCTGACAGTTCAGCCTGCCTTTTTTGCTCCGATGGCTGCAAAAGCAGTGGCTGACAGCCTGAGTGGAGCTCTCGGCATTCTCGGGGGCCCAAAGGGGGGACAGCAGCTAACTTTGATTTGATTTTAGCAGAATCACAGCAGCCACTGTGTTGAGAGTAGACTTTGGGGGAGCAAACATGGGCAGCGAGAGAAGCTGGGAGGTGACCGCACAGCCAGGGAAGGGGTGACTCGGGCTTGAGCCAGGGAGTGGAGATGACAAGTGGTCAAATTCCTGTTAAGAGCAGAAGATCCCAGCAGGCAACCCAAGGGCCTGTAAATGTATTTTTAGGGGGAGGGATGGGGGTGGGCAGCGTAATGTTTTTAAGCATTTTTAAGTAGCTGCCAAGATTCAAGAATCCAGAAACACCAAAGGGGGAAAAATCTAAATCTCCTGCCTTTACTAAAATATCAGAAAACCTAGATTTCTACATTTTCAGGAGGCTGTAGTCCACTGGCGCAGAGTAAGGCTGCCTGCTTGAGATGGGACATGGACCTCACTGTCATCATATCCCCAGCTCCTCCCACAATCTGTTTCCCCCACCAGAAAGCCTGAAATGACCTGACCTACCCCAGGATTTTCTGTTCAGCAGTGACTTAGGACTTAGTTAGATTTCCTAAAGTTTACTCCAGAACCAAGTTTAACTAAAGAAAGACAAACTTATGGCTTTATAGATACATCAACAAGAATGTCTTCCTGTACTGTCACCTACGTGAAACAATATCACGTAAGTGTGAAAATACATTTTAAAGTGTTCTTGGTTGGATACAAAAAGCATCATTTTCAGCTGAAAAAACTCCGAACTACCAGAGACAAGTCCTATAAATATGCCAATGAAATTTAATTAAAGCAGACAGGTTAAAAATACATTTGATAGAATATTTACCTTAAGTATCTTTTCAGGAAAGTAGTATTTATATACTCATTCTATATGGGAAGCCCTACTAAGAGCTATAAAAGGCAATTTATATACCACCATGTACCTCTGCCAGATTGAGTCTCCTTTCCCTGACTCAGAGAGATTTCTTTCCTATCAGAATTATGAGCTATAAGAACATAACTAATAGTACATTACAGAACTTAATACAAACGTCAACCTGTCACCTTCTGAAATACAACTGAAGTGGAGCCACCAAAGAATGAAGAGACTGACCTCAGGACCAATAGTCCTGACTTCTTGAAACTATATTCAATTGAACACTTTTGGGGGAAATGACAAGAAGTAACTGAAATGGATCTATTAAAAACAAAAACTGTTATAAACTTTTATTTAAGAAAGTGGAAACATAGTATTAGATCAACATATACTTCTGTCTTTCTCCTTCCTTGCTTATGAATATGCTCAATGCCTCTCCATTACAAAACACGAAGATTAAGAAAACTCAGCTATTACAACTTATAGCTTTTGCTCAATACTTCCACCCAACTCAGGTGAATGCCTTCTTTTATTTATCTATTTGTAATTCCTTGAGAACTTTCTGTTTTCCAGACCTAAAGGAAACAATCAGTGGGAAAGGCATTTCCCAGCTCCCCGGAATTCAGTCTAACAGGAAAGACACAGATCTCAGAATGCAGCGAGACAAGGACACTATCAAAGCAGAGAACCAGGCTTCTAGTCCTTTGCCAAATTGCTCCAAAGAATAAATTTTTACTTGATTACTCCACTTCACCACACCCTTACTCTTAATCTTTTTTTTAATCTGCTTTTTTTTGGTATCATTGATAAACAATTACATGGGCAACATTGTAGTTACTAGATTCCCCCCATCATCAAGTCCCCACCACATACCCCATTGCAGTCACTGTCCGTCAGCGTAGTAAGATGCTATAGAGTCACTACTTGTCTTCTCTGTGCTATACTTCCTTCCTTCCCCGTGCCCTCCCTACATTATGTGTGCTAATCATAATGCCCCTTAATCCTCTTACTCTTAATCTTAACAATGGGACTGCCCCACCCATGCACCTGAAATGCCTTCTCATGGTCCCTTGCAACTTCCTTATTTCTCATTACAAATAGTCCTCACCCTCTCTGACCTCGAAAGAGTAATGGCTGCCAACCCTTCCTTTCTCTTGAAATTCTCTTTCATTACACTCATTGAAGCTCTAGTTCAACGAATATTTATTGCATGTCTAGTCAATGCCAAGAGTTAAGGGAAGTACTGAACATGGAGAAAAGACTTTCAACCTCTCAGTAAGCTCCATCTAGAAGGCAAATGTAAGTCTTCTGGGCTAGGCTCTCCGGATCACAATCTCTCGATGGCGCCCGCCTTGCCTAATGAGCTGAGGATAGCCCTTTCACCTCCGGCTTGATCACCTCCCGCTTGATCACTCCGGCTTTCTATTACAGGGCTTGAAATCCAAACTTCCCTTCAGTCCAGCAGCACTGGAGTGCTTAACTACAAGAGGTCATGAGCTTTCCATTTCCATCCTTCTGGTTGCATTGTTTCTGTCTGAAAGCTCTTCTCCCGAGACCTGCCTCTCAAAATCTGATCTATTTTACAAGAACTGTCTCAAAAACTTCCTTCATGAAACCCTGCTTCCAATCTCATTTGGGAGATTCCCCCAAATCCCTTACACGGCATAACTTTCTGAGAGTACTTGTGCTTAATATGTTTTATAGATAGTTATTTCCCTGAGTTATTCAAGATTAGTAAACTGCAAGCTTGTCAAAGGTATGGACCGTGCCTTAAATCATCTTTATTTCCTGAACCATTCCATGTAAATCTATAAACATTCATACTTGGTTTTTATCACTTTGCATTAATATTTACTATTTAATGCATATTGTCCTCCCTAGAATATATGCTTTATGACAGCAGACTTTTGCTCTGTTCCCTGCTTTGTATCCAGCTTCTAGAACATTGCCTGTCTTACAAGTAGGGGCTCAGTGACTATTTTTGAAGTGAATGAATGGACCACTTACACTGCTAGCTTTTGGTGTTTAACAGCAATTAATTTTTTTCTGAAAAATATCACAGTGCTTTTTAATATTAAAAAAGTGGAAGATTAATACATTTATAAGGAAAGAATACTAAGTATTTCTTTGAATCTAAGATGCCATCAATTATATGACACACTTATTTTATGTACCACTTAAAAAGACCCTGGCAATTAAATTATGAGAATGCATTTTTATCACAGGCATTTTGGACTAACTGAACAAGCTGTAGACTTATTTAGATAGATTTTAATATATCACTCATCTGTACATTAAAAAGAAAAGTAAAATAAGTTTAAGGTAGTCCTAAAACTACTTTCAATGTCTAATTCTTCTGATTTATTTTTCAACCCTGAGTTGTCAAAATCCATGCTTTACTGCACAGTCTGTTTCTAGGCCATCAGGAGGATTGGAAATATAGCATCCCATGTTCGATGAGGATCTCTGGGATTTTCTTACAAGCCACTGACACTCAATTTGCAAGTTTTGGTGCGTGAGTGCAGACAATGACAAGTATGTCAGGACAGTTGCCAGGCTGTGACTATAGGATGCATCTAGATTTCAAAAATGCTAAAATACGAAAAAAATGTGCATCACAGAACCCAGACATGTTTTTTTCTCCTAATATATAATAGCAAAGAAATAGGCTTAAGATGTTTTTCATAATTTTGTAGCTTGTATTGTATATTCATTTTATGCATGGCCTTTTTCTTTCCTTTTTTCCCATTGAGGATTATAGCAGGAAGAATTATATTGAGACATGTAGAAGATAGCACTGATGTGTGTGTGTGTGCGTGTTCATGCACTCTGTAAGAACGCTGAGGAAGTCTGTACTACCACGGGATCATTGTAAACAGTGCTCCATTCTCTTTCTATGTGGATTTAAGGAGAGGAGGGAAGAGGACAAGATGGAGAAGGAGAGAAAAGGAGCCCAGGGCAGACCTTCCCCTTGTAGACGTATCACTATTGGAAAAGTTATTTTCAGTGATCGATCTGTTGTTTCCAGTGGCACAAGTGAGGTTTCATTAAAGATTGCGTCAGTGTTTGCAATGCAGCACTTGACTCTACACGGGGTACTTTCATTCCTTAGGTGGGTTCCATAAAGCTGTTGCATTGAGAAAATTTATAATGTGAGCATGATGAGATAAACTCTTCCAACTGTGTATCTCTGATCTAGAATTTATTTCATGTAACCTCTTATATTTTGGTGACCTGACCTTTTTTTTATTAAAGTATCATTGATATACAATCCTATGATGGTTTCACATAAACAACACAGTGGTTTCAACATTCACCCATATTTTCAAATCCTCACCCCCCTCTATTGCTGTCACTGTCTATCAGCATAGTAAGATGTTATAGAGTCATTCATGGGTTTCTCTGTGCTGTAATGCTTTCCCCCTGACCTACCTATATTGTGATTGCAAATTATAGTGTCCCTTAGTCCCTTTCTCCCTCCCCATCCATCTTCCCAAGAATTTCCCTTTGGTAACCACTAGTCCCTTCTTAGTATCTGTGAATCTACTACTATTTTGTTTCTTCAGTTTTGTTTTGTTTTTATACTACACAAATGAGGGAAGTCATTTTGGTATTTGTCTTTCTTATTTCACTGAGCATAATAATACCCTCTAGCTCCATCCATGTTGTTGCAAATGTCTGGATTTGTTTTCTACTTATGGCTGAATAATATTCCATTGTGTATACATACCACATCTTCTTTATCCATTCACCTACTGATGGACACTTAGGTTGCTTCCATTTCTTGGCTATTGTAAATAGTGCTGCAATAAACATAGGGGTGCATATGTCTTTTGAATCAGGGATCTTGTTTTCTTCAGGTAAACTCCCAGGAATTACTGGGCCAAAAGGTATTTCTATTTTGCTGTGAATGCCTCCATGGCCTCCATGCTCAGTACCTGCTTTAGGGTTTTCTTTCCTTGCCAGCTGGCAGGGCCCTAGCTCAGGTAATATATTTTGAGGAACTCAAACTATTTTTTATAATGTAAGATATTTCTTCTGAAACAACAGGGTAGTGAGGTTTTAGAAAAAGTTTTTTTGAGAAGGAAGGAGAAAGATCACAGAACCAGCAAACAGGAAGAAAGGTGAAAAGATTGGAAAAACCTCAGGGCAAAACTTAGGGCATAGCTGGGGGCTCTCCCCCTTCATTATTTAACTGGAGTCATAGGTGATGTTGGGCACCGAGGGAGGCATCCCCATTTTGGGAGCTGGCCGCTGTACAATGCTGTCTGACCAGCCTTTCGGGAGCCAGCGAGGACCTGGAGCAGACGTGACCTCTCCCCCAGATAAGCGCCGCTGCTGGCATCTAGTTCTTTATCGGTTTAGGAATAATGAACTAAAAGTGACAAAAGACTTACAATTTACAATGGTTAAAGATCTGAGGAGAACATTACTATAAGACAGTTGATATAAGGATATTTGGATATATCTGTAATATAAAACATTTAATAAACTTTAGCATTATTCCTTGGACAGTGCTTTCCAGGTAATTAAATATTAGATAAATAAGCCGAATTAGCCAAATATTTTCCTAATGAGGAGAAAAAAGTTCCTCTGACATGTTCCAGGGGTCCTCTGGAAAATATGAGAGTTAACTAGAGGTAAAAGCACCTTGTTGAATTTGGTGTTGGGAAGTTGTCAAAAGAAAGTTTTCAAAAGGCACTACTTGCCTAAACAGATTTATAGGTTGTTATTAAATAATACTTGTTAATTAACCAGAATGACAATAAAAAGGTTTAAAGGCAAATACAGAAGTTTACAGTTTTTAACAACACTTAGCTTACAGTCCTTTCAATATTAAGATCTTATATTCTTAAGCACTCAATAAACAGCTATACTTAAGAACAAAGTTACTTTATTTTATTCTCAATACAATGTATTTCTATTCCTTATAACTTCTCTTATCAAAACATATTCCTTCGCATACAGAAATATTTTTCTTATTATATTAAGTAGTTTTAATTAGAACGTAAAACCATTTGGTATCTTAACCTTCAGTGAACACTGAAAAATAGACCATTGTAAACTGTTACACCAGCATTCCTTAGACTGATAAATTTATGAACATATTTTATCATTTCTGAAAATGTGCTTTATAGCACAATTTTTCACTAAGGATAAAATATGTCCTTATAACTTAGCAAAACTTTAAGAATTTTGGTTATCACAAAAATTCTCAGGCTGTTTGCAGATATACACACTGTTACACATTAACACACTATAATTTATTATTTTTTGGTATCATTAATATACAATCACATGAGCAACACTGTGGTTACTACATTTCCCCCCCATTATCAAGTCCCCACCACATACCCCATTACAGTCACTGTCCATCAGCATAGTAAGCTGCTATAGAGTCACTGCTTCTCTTCTCTGTGCTATACTGCCTTCCCTGTGCCCCCCCGCCAATATTATGTCTACTAATCGCAATGCCCCTTTTCCCCTTTATCCCTCCCTTCCCACCCACCCTCCCCAGTCCCTTTCCCTTTGGCAACTCTTAGTGTATTCATGGGTTCTGTGAGTTTGCTGCTGTTTTGTTCCCTTAGTTTTTGCTTTGTTCTTATACTCCACAGATGAGTGAAATCACTTGATACTTGTCTTTCTCTGCCTGGCTTATTTCACTGAGCATAATACCCTCTAGCTCCATCCATGTTGTTGCAAATGGTAGGATTTGTTTTCTTATTATGGCTGAATAATATTCCATTGTGTATATGTACCACATCTTCTTAATCCATTCATCTACTGATGGATACTTAGGTTGCTTCCATTTCTTGGCTATTGTAAATAGTGCTGTGATAAACATAGGGGTGCATATGTCTTTTTGAAACTGGGATCCTGCATTCTTAGGGTAAATTCCTAGGAGTGGGTCAAATGGTATTTCTATTTTGAGTTTTTTGAGGAACCTCCATACTGCTTTCCACAATGGTTGAACTAATTTACATTCCCACCAACAGTGTAGGAAGGAGGGTTCCCCTTTTTCTGCATCCTTGCCAGCATTTTTTGTTTCCAGTCTTTTCTATGTTGGCTATCCTAACTGGTGTGAGGTGATATCTCATTGAGGTTTTAATTTGCATTTCCCTGATAATTAGCAATGTGGAACATCTTTTCATGTGCCTGTTGGCCATCTGATTTTCTCCTTTGGAGAATTGTTCATTCATATACTCTGCCCATTTTTTGTAGGGTTGTTTGCTTTTTGGGTGTTGAGGTGTGTGAGTTATTTATATATTTTGGATGTTAACGCCTTGTCGGATATGTCATTTACAAATACATCCTCCATACTGTAGGATGTCATTTTGTTCTACTGATGGTGTCCTTTGCTGTACAGAAGCTTTTTAGAAGGTTAGGTTTTTTTGTTCATTTTTTATTTTGTTTCCCTTGCCCAAGGAGATGCATTCAGGAAAAAGTTGCTCATGTTTATATTCAAGAGATTTTTGGCTATGTTTTCTTCTAAGAGTTTTATGGTTTCATGACTTACAGTCAGGTCTTTGATCCATTTTGGGTTTACTTTTGTGTATGGGGTTAGACAACAATCCAGTTTCATTCTCTTGCGTGTAGCTGTCCAGTTTTGCCAACACCAGCTGTTGAAGAGGCTGTCATTTCCCCCTTGTATGTCCATGGCTCCTTTATCATATATTAATTGATCAAATATGATTGGGTTTATATCTGGGCTCTCTAGTCTGTTCCATTGGTCTTTGGGTCTGTTCTTGTGCCAATACCAAATTGTCTTGATTACTGTGGCTTTGTAGTAGAGCTTGAAGTTGGGGAGTGTAATCCCCCCCCCCACTTTATTCTTCCTTCTCAGAATTGCTTTGGCTATTCGGGGTCTTTTGTGGTTCCATATGAATTTTAGAACTATTTGCTCTAGTTCGTTGAAAAATGCTGTTGGAATTTTGATAGGAATTGCACTGAATCTGTAGATTGCTTTAGGCAGGATGGTCATTTTGACAATATTAATTCTTCCTATCCATGAGCATGGGATGTGTGTCCATTTATTGGTATCTTTTTTAATTTCTCTCATGGGTGTCTTGTAGTTTTCAGAGTATAGGTCTTTCACTTCCTTGGTTAGGTTTATTCCTAGGTATTTTCTTCTTTTTATTGTAATTATGAATGGAATTGTTTTCATGATTTCTCTTTCTGCTAGTTCATCATTAGTGTATTGGAATGCAACAGATTTCTGTGTATTAATTTTGTATCCTGCAACTTTGCTGAATTCAGATATTAGATCTAGTAGTTTTGGAGTGGATTCTTTAGGGTTTTTTTCTGTACAATATCATGTCATTTGCAAACAGGGACAGTTTAACTTCTTCCTTACCGATCTAGATGCCTTTTATTTCTTTGTGTTGTCTGATTGCCGTGGGTAGGACCTCCAGAACTATGTTGAATAAAAGTGGGGAGAGTGGGCATCCTTGTCTTGTTCCCGATCTTAAAGGAAAAGCTTTCAGCTTCTCGCTGTTAAGTATAATGTTGGCTGTGGGTTTGTTATATATGCCCTTTATTATGTTGAGGTACTTGCCCTCTATACCCATTTTGTTGAGAGTTTTTATCATGAATGGATGTTGAATTTTGTCGAATGCTTTTCTGGTATCTATGGAGATGATCATGTGTACATTATTTTTCAGTTAAACTTACATTACCATTAATGCTTAATATTTTTTATTAGAATTTCTGGAAGTTTAGGAATGCCCAATTTTTACAAGTGCTTGTCTGTAAATTAGTTTTTATTAATAACATCTGGAGGTAGAAAAATATTTTTCATTTACACATTTAGACATACCAACATATAGACTGAGACGTAATGACTACAGTCAACATAAAAGAATACATACACAGACAGAAACTGACAGAAAGATTTTCTAGTTACTAATATTCAATTGCAAAGTGATGATGTAATTATGGGCTGAGCTACTGTCTGTTTGCTAAAAAGTAAGTTAAAGATGGAATCCATTCTGCCTTCTACCATGTAATTGAAGGCTTGGCTCACATGCTAAATTAATTGCCCAGTTTGCAAATTACTAGAGAGAATGAAGTAGACTTGCAAAGGGAGGGAGCGGGAGATAAGGAGAGGTTACTTTAGGCTTTCCAAGGTCAGCTAGCTCTGACTGGGAGTCCATAGGTACATCATCATCATCCTCCCCCACCTCACTGATGACCCAGATGTTTTCTGAAAGTATTGTTGTTTCTTCTGGATTAGTTCCTGATCATATTCAGGAGGCAAGGATTCATCACTCCCTGAGGCCGTGGATTTTACAAGCGCCTCAAAGCTAGTCACTGTCTGTTTAAGTTGTTCAGCCACAATGTTCTCTTCAAGAGGTTTATCTGGCAAATGGGAGGCTGCAAGGGAGGATACCAAACTTTCTTTCACTAAACTCCACAGGGCAAATGTTTTCATGGGAAAGTCCCAAGGTCCATGAAGGGTGAAGTGCTGTTTAAACTGCAGCCCCACTTCTTGCCAAGTCTGCTCAAAAGCAAGAAAGGATTTTAACTGCTGGCTGAGCACGTTACCACCACGGGTGTGAAGCATAGCTTTAAGCATAAGTACAAAGAGCGATAGGTGTTTTGATCCAGACTGACCCATATTTTTAGCTTTAAGCATATACACAAAGTTTTTAAGGGTTGATCCAACAGTCCCTTGACCCTTGTTATCCCAAGTTTTACTCCTGACTCTACTACTTCCCTACTACCCGTAGGACTTCACCAAGTCCGTGTCTTCTGGACGCATGTCTGTTCAGCTACAGGAGGTGCTCCTCATTAAGACTGTCGGCCTTCTGCACGAGACCTGACTTTTCTCAGGCCCTCTTCCCTCCGTACTCAGGTCCCTGTTTGGGCTCCACCTGCGGAGACCAGCTCTACAAAGCAGCTCAACCCAAGTGGAGTGGGAATTAGGAGCTTAAGGAAAACACAGAGAAAGATACAAGAAAGACATTGGAATCCAAAGCTGGGATCAGGAGTTTCACTGCCTGCTGATAGCAGACAAGTGGTGCAGTTTATTTTCTGGGCACCACAAGCTCATAATAATGTCACTTCCAGACTGATCTCATATCTGGTGATCTCATATCCGGTGATCTAACCTCCTGGCGATATCACTTCCTGGTGCCCGGATCTGGTGATGTCATTTCTGGGTGACATCATATCTGGCCCTCCACAATGGTGGATGATCTTTTTGATGTGTTTTTGAATTTGGTTTGAGAATATTTTGGGGGCATTTTTGCATCTATGTTCATCAGAGATATTGGTTTTTTTTTTTTGTGGTGTCTTTATCTGCTTTTGCTCTTAGAGTGATGTTGGCCTCAGAGAATGAGTTTGGAGGTATTCCCTCCCCTTCTATTTTTTGGGAAACTTTAGGAAGGATGGGTATTAGCTCTTCTTTAAATGTTTGATAAAATTCAGGCATGAAGCCATCTGTGCCAGGGGTTTCGTCCTTAGGTAATTTTTTGATTATCAATTCAATTTCATTGCTGGTAACTGGTCTGTTCAGATTTTCTGTGTCTTCTTGGGTCAGTCTTGGAAGGTTGTATTTTTCTAGGAAGTTGTTCATTTCTTCTAGGTTGTCCAATTGTTGGCATATACTTTTTCATAGTATTCTCTAATATTTCTTTGTATTTCTGTGGTGTCTGTTGTGATTTTTCCTTTATTGTTTCTGATTCTGTTTATGTGAGTATACTGTCTTTTTTTCTTGATAAGTCTGGCTAGGGGTTTGTCTATTTTGTTTATTTTCTCAAAGAAGCAGCTCCTGGTTTCACCAATTCTTTCTTGTTTTATTCTTCTCAATTTTATTTATTTCTGCTCTGATCTTTAATATGTCCCTCATTCTACTGACTTTGGGCCTCATTTGTTCTTCTTTTTCTAGTTTCACGAACTTTGAGTTTAGATTGGTGAGCTGACATTTTAAAAAGCCAAATGCCCTAGTGTTTATGTTCTTAAATTTCTGTCTATGTCCAAGTAACAGTATTTCAATAACATGAAATATGCTATTGAGATAAAGGAAGTCTTGAAGAGAATGTAATATCTACCTGTTTCAGAGTAACTGGCTAGGTTTTTGGTTTAGTTCATATGACCAGCCCCCTTCCTGTTTTTTTTAGCAGCAAGACTGTCTGACTCAAACTCAAAGGATTTAAGCAGAATTAGTTTTCTTTCTAATTTTACTTCTTTAATATATTAAGTGTAATATAAATCAACATCAGTTAAACATTTATATTTTGGGTAAGGAAGGGGTGCACACAACTGGTCTTGGCATTGGGATTACTTTACGTTCGAGAATATAAAGATGTTTTAGTTTTAATGGTGATTATAACTGCACATTTAAATTCTGGTTCCACACATAATCAATCCATAAACAATCAGCACCCCCGTCCTCCAACCCTGGACAAAACTTGGATATTTGTTGTAGAAAACATCTAACCAGTACTTCTGGGGTTTGTGCTGACAGAACACCACCTAATTGAGATGTCATTCTCTACACTGGACAGAATGCTAACTTGGCCAGAATACTCAGCATTCAGCAAGCTTTTGTGTTTTCTAAGAAGAGGGGAGGAGGACAGAATTATCAGCTCAGTGAAAACACTTAGATCACTATACAGTGCACAGATCTACCCTTATACCACTTTTTAGCAGGACCAATTGTGCCAATGACTAATAGAGGTAATTTTTCCTTTCCAAGAAGGTAAAGAAATGATGGGAAGGAGAAAAAGGCAGGAAATGTGGGGTCAAGAGAAAATGGGATCAATAAGAAAAGCAAGTAAGAACTGGGTTAACACTATAGTTAATAGCATGTTCATCCTGTTTCACTTTTGAAAAACTGGAATATACTCCCAGTTGCATATGGCCCTAGTTAATTTCTAAGACTTTTTTTCCCAAAAAGTAACTGAAACACAAAACGCATAAAGGATGTTTGAATTTTTGCATCCCCACATAGGGTAATAAAATAATTTTCTGGAATAACAAAATGAAAAACACATTCTGGCAGACTGCTTATCTGTAACACTGTGTACACCTCACACACCAGGACATTTCTGTTATCTGACCTACGGTACTGCACAACAAACAATCTGTTTATGTGTTTGGCCTCAAAAGGCCAAAACAATGCAACTATAATTTAAAAACTGGGCACAACAATAATCCTTTCTGTGTATCCACTGCCTGGTATACAGTAAATGCCTATAAATGTTTGTTTAATAAAGGAAATAAGCACTCAGCATTAATACTTTTTACCTGATTGTATAGAATCCACTGACACAAAGTTCAGTACATACTCAGTGTTATCATAATCTAAGATTTGAAAATATGGGCTTTGTACCTTCCATTTTGAAAACTTCAGGTTAAAATTACCATGTTCCCATATTTTGGAACCTTCATGAAAATCTGTGTTCTATTTTACAAAATGTTATTGTATCAGAAATGTAGACTATGCGAGGATCTGTCCCTATGGTCTACCAGAATTCTAACTGTGGGCTTCCACTGCCCAGGATCCAAGCCCATAGTTAACCACAACTTCTAGTGTCCACGGAAGAGCTATCCCAGGGTGCAAAAGTAAGAGCTCTGTCTTCAATAAACTTCAGGATCAACAGAAATATAAACAAAGCGCAGTGATTAAGAACAGAGTTCCTTTGGGTTCGAGGTCCAAGGCTGCCACTGATTAGCACAGTACAGGAGGAGGCCACTTGACTTCTCATGATGACATCAGTAAAATGGAGATAATAAACTAATTCTTAGTTACTGGGAGAAGCTAATTAAATGAGACAACACATGACATGTTAAACCAAAAACTACCAGAAAAACTAGGCAATGCTACTATTAATATTAGCTGCTGTAACTGGCATCAGATGGCAATGGACAGATTTTGTTGGTAATGTATGTTCACATTAAGTTCTTCTTGTCTTTTTTATACTGTTTACCATAGATTTGGTAGGTAGAATTTTGGGTAGGGAAAAAGGTGTGGGATTTCTTAAGATAAAGAACGTTTTCCCCCTGTAGTGGTATTAACTTATTATATATGCTACAAAAATAGAGCCTTATATTTTCCTATGCTAATTTTGTGGTAGTAACAGAAAAAAATGGACACCAGCATTAACTACATCTATAGTCTTGCTGACTGCAAAACTTAACTATTAAAAATTACTTTCCAAGACGGACTCCATCTTTTAGGGAATACATGACCTTGAAACCCTATTCATGGACGATCAAGACTTAGTCACACATGAAGAATTTCAAGATGGCGGCATGAGTAGGGCAGCGGAAATCTCCTCTCAAAACCATATATATTTTGAAAATACAGCAAATACAACTCTTCCTAAAAGTGACCAGAAGATACAGTACATGAGCCAGGTACATCTGTGAGAACCCAACGTCTCATGGAAAAGGGTAAAATACAAAAGCGGTGACCCGGTGGGACCCAAGTACTCCCACACCGCAGCGCACCGGCGGGAGGAAAAGAATCAGAGTGGGGAGGGAGTGGAAGCACAGGACAGCTAAATAACCAGCCCTGGTGATCTGCCCCGGGAGCACCGACACACATTGCATGGTGCTCTGGATATTAGAGGAGTGGAAAAGCAAAATCCGAGACTAAGACGGCGAACAGGTTCCCATAGCCGGCTGCCCTGGGACAAAAGAAAAGCGGGTGCTGTAAAAGTCTTAAAGGGACAAGGGTTTAAATCATCCTGGCACACTCAGCTGAGCAGGCTGGGAACTTTAAGGAACTTCAGGCACCCTAACCCCATGGGTGGCAGCACAGCTCCGAAACCCCTCACAGCGATAAGCAACCTGCCGTTCCTTTACACCCACCAGCACTGCAAGTAAAACGGATGACCCGCCATTGCTGCGGAACAGCCGGGGAGCAACCCCACCTACAGTAACCACACAGATTAACACAGAGGCTTCTCCCTGGGCACAGCTGACTGGCACAGAGAGCGGAGACCGGCGTAGAGTCCAGGAAGCACAAAGGGGCTTTCTCCTTGAAGCAGAACATATGCCACTTGCCTACGACCCCCACCAGTGCCCTAGGCCATCCCAAGGGCCACCCTGCACACTGCAGCTCAAGAGATTAGCCGAGAGGCTGCTCCCTGCATGCAGTTGACCAGCACAGACAGCAGAGATGGGCACAGAGTACAGGAAGCACGAAGGGGCTTTGTTCTCAAGGCAAAACACACACCACTTGCCTATGACACCCCGCCACTGCCCTAGGCCATCCCGAGGGCCGCCCTGCCCATGGCAGCTCAGAGGAGTAACCCAGAGGCGGTTCCCTGTGTGCGTGTGACCAGCACAGACAGCGGAGACGGGTGCGGAGATCAGGAGGCACAAACGGGCTTTGCTCTTGCGGCAGAACGTGCTGCTGTCCAGTGACCCCCACCAGTGCCCTAGGCCATCCCGAGGGCCGCCCAGCCCACAGCAGCTTAGGGGATTAACCTAGAGGCGGTGGGGAGCAGCTCCCTGTGTGTGGTTAACCGGCACAAACAGCGGAGACAAGCAATGTGACCAGCAAGCAGGAAGGGACTCTGTTCTCCCAGCTAACACATGTGTCACTCACAGGTGACCATGCCCATCGTCATGAAAAGGCAGAAGAACCTTGATCAGTCCAGAATCCCTCAAACACCAGAGAGAGGGCTTGGTGAGACTGAAATCACCAATCTTCCTGAAAAAGAATTCAAAATAAAAGTCATAAGCATGCTGATGGAGCTACAGAGAAAAATGCAAGAGCTAAGGGATGAATTCAGGAGGGAGACAACAGAAATGAAACAAACAATGGAAGGATTTAAGAGCAGACTGGATGATGAAGTGGAAGACACTCTTAATGGAACAGAAATAAGAGAACAGGAATATAGAGAAGCTGGGGCAGAGAGAGATTAAAAGGATCTCTAAGAATGAAAGATTAAGAGAACTATGTGACCAATCCAAACGGAACAATGTTCACATTATAGGGGTACCAGAAGAAGAATAGAGAGAAAAAGGGATAGAAACTGTCTTTGAAGAAATAATTGCTGAAAACTTCCCCAATCTGGGGAAGGAAATAGTCTCTCAGACCATGAAAGTCCACAGATCTCCCAACTAAGGGACCCAAGGAGGACAACACCAAGACATATAATAATTACAATGGCAAAGATCAAAGACAAGGACAGAGTACTAAAAGCAGCTAGAAAGAGAAAAAAGATCACCTATAAAGGAAAACCCATCAGGCTATCATCAGACTTCTCAGCAGAAACTTTACAGGCCAGAAGGGAATGACATGATATATTCAATGCAATGAAACAGAAGGGCTTTGAACCAAGAATACTGTATCCAGCAAGATTATCATTTAAATTTGAAGGAGGGATTAAATAATTTCCAGATAAGCAAAAGTTGAGGGAATTTACCTACCACAAACCATCTCTATGGTGTATTTTAAAGGTACTGCTCTACATGGAAGTATGTCTAAGCCTAAATAGCTGTTAACAGAGAAAATAAAACCACAGCAAAGAAAGTAGAGCATCCAAATACTAACTAAAGGCAAAATAAAAGCAGCTATCCACAAAATCAGTCAAGGAAACACAAAGAGTACAGAATAAACATATAAAGAGTGGAGGAGGAAGAAAAAGAAGGGAGAGAAATAAAGAATCATCAGACTGTGTTTATAATATGGTAATAAGTGACTTAAGTCAGATAGTTAGAGAGTAAAGAAGCAGCCCTTGAACCTTTGGTAACCACGAATCCAAAACCTGCAATGGCAATAAGTACATATCTATCGATATTCACCCTAAATGTAAATGGACTGAATGCACCATTCAAAAGACACAGAGTAAAAGAATGGATAAAAAAGCAAGACCCATCTATATGCTGCTTACAAGAGACTCACCTCAAACCCAAAGATATACACAGACTAAAAGTGAAGGGATGGAAAAAGATATTTCATGCAAACAACAGGGAAAGAAAAGCAGGTGTTGCAGTACTTGTATCAGACAAAACAGACTTCAAAACAAAGAATGTAGCAAGAGATAAAGAAGGACATTACATAATGATAAAGGGGTCAGTCCAACAAGAGGATATAACCATTATAAATATATATGCACCCAGCACAGTAGCGCCGGCATATGTGAAACAAATACTAACAGAATTAAAGGAGGAAATAGAAAGCCATGTATTCATTTTGGGAGACTTCAACACACCACTCAGTCCAAAGGACAGATCAACCAGACAGAAAATAAGTAAGGACATAGAGGCACTGAACAACACACTAGAACAGATGGACCTAACAGACATCTACAGAACTCTACACCAAAAAGCAGCAGGATACACATTCTTCTCAAGTGCACATGGAACATTTTCCAGAATAGACCACATACTAGGCCACAAAAGAACCTCAGTAAATTCAAAAATAGTGAAATTCTACCAACCAACTTCTCAGATCACAAAGGTATAAAACTAGAAATAAATTATACAAAGAAAACAAAAAGGCTCACAAACACATGGAGGCTTAACAACATGTTCCTAAATAATCAATGGCTCAACGACCAAATTAAAACAGAGATCAAACAATATATGGAGACAAATGACAACAACAACACAAAGCCGCAACTTCTGTGGGATGCAGCAAAGGCAGTTCTAAGAGGAAAGTATATTGCAATCCAGGCCTATTAAAGAAGGAAGAACAATCCCAAATGAATAGTCTAAATTCACAATTATTGAAACTGGAAAAAGAAGAACAAATGAGGCCCAAAGTTAGCAGAAGGAGGGACATAATAAAGATCAGAGAAGAAATAAAGAAAATTGAGAAAATAAAACAATAGAAAAAAAATTAATGAAACCAAGAGCTGGTTCTTTGAGAAAATAAACAAAATAGAAAAACCCCTAGCCAGACTTATCAAGAAAAAAAGAGTCTATACACATAAACAGAATCAGAAATGAGAAAGAAAAAATCACGACAGACACCACAGAAATAAAAAGAAGTATTAGAGAATACTATGAAAATATATATGCTAAAAACTGGATAATCTAGAAGAAATAGACAACTTTCTAGAAAAATACAACCTTCCAAGACTGACAAAGGAAGAAACAGAAAATCTAAACAGACCAATCACCAGCAAGGAAATTGAATCGGTAATCAAAAAACAACCAAGAACAAAATTCCCAGACCAGATGGATTCACCAATGAATTTTATCAGACATTTAGAGAAGACATAATACCCATTCCCCTTAAAGTTTTCCAAAAAATAGAAGAGGAGGGTATACTTCCAAACTCATTCTATGAAGCCAGCATCACTCTAATACCAAAAACCAGGCAAAGACCCCACCAAAAAAGAAAATTACAGACCAATATCCCTGATGAATATAGATGCAAAAATACTCAACAAAATATTAGCAAACCGAGTTCAAAAATACATCAAGAGGATCATACGCCATGATCAAGTGGGATTCATCCCAGGGATGCAAGGATGGTGCAACTTTAAAAAATCCATCAACATCATCCACCACATCAACAAAAAGAAGGACCAAAACCACATGATCATCTCCATAGATCCTGAAAAATCATTGGACAAAATTCAACATCACTTCATGATAAAAACTCTCTACAAAATAGGTATAGAGGGCAAGTACCTCAACATAATAAAGGCCATATATGACAATCTCACAGCCAACTTTATACTTAACAGCGAGAAGCTGAAAGCTTTTCCCCTAAAATTGGGAACAAGACGAGGATGCCACTCTTCCTGCTTTTATTCAACACAGTAATGGAGGTCCTAGCCACGGGAATCAGACAAAGAAAGAAATAAAAGGCATCCAGACTGGTAAGGAGTAAGCCAAACTGTCACTGTTTGCAGATGACATAATATTGTACATAGAAAACCCTAAAGAATCCACACCAAAACTACTAGATCTAATATCTGAATTCAGCAAATTTGAAGGACACAAAATTAAGACACAGAAATCTGTTGCATTCCTATACTCTAACAATGAACTAGCAGAAAGAGAAATCAGGAAAATAATATCATTCACAATTGCATCAAAAAGAATAAAATACCTAGGAATAAACCTAACCAAGGAAGTGAAAGACCTATACCCTGAAAACTACAAGACACTCATAAGATAAATTAAAGAGGACACTAATAAATGGAAGTTCATCCTATGCTCTTGGCTAGGAAGAATAAATATTGTCAAAATGGCCATCCTGCCTAAAGCAATCTACAGATTCTATGCAATCCTTATCAAAATACCAACAGCATTCTTCAATGAACTGGAACAATTAGTTCTAAAATTCATATGGAACCACAAAGACCCCAAATAACCAAAGCAATCCTGAGAAGGAAGAATAAAGCAGGTGGGATCTCACTTCCCTACTTCAAGCTCTACTACAAAGCCACAGTAATGAAGACAATTTGGTCCTGGCACAAGAACAGACCCATAGACCAGTGGAACAGAATAGAGAGTCCAGATATTAACCCAAACATATACGGTCAATTAATATATGATAAAGGAGCCATGGATATACAATGGGGAAATGACAGCCTCTTCAACAGCTGGTGTTGGCAAAACTGGACTGCTACATGTAAGAGAATGAAACTGGATTACTGTCTAACTCCATACATAAAAGTGAACTCGAAATGGATCAAAGACCTGAATATAAGTCACAAAACCATAAAACTTTTAGGAGAAAACATATGCAAAAATCTCTTGAATATAAACATGAACAACTTCTTCATTAACATATCTCCACAGGCAAGGGAAACAAAAGCAAAAATGAACAAGTGGGACTATATCAAACTAAAAAGCTTCTGTACAGCAAAGGACACCATCAGTAGAACAAAAAGACATCCTACAGTATGTGATATTATATTCATAAATGACATATCCGATAAGGGGTTGACATCCAAAATATACAAAGAGCTCATGCACCTCAACAAACCAAATTAGAAAAGGAGACAATGCCTCTCCATTATTAGCAAAACATTATGATACTTGTTATTTTTAGCATAATTTTAATAGGTTCTATATAAAGCTGGTTAGGTAGTTCAGATTATATTACCAACCACATTTACTAATATTTATTTTATACCACAATTTGACCAAAACAGAGATGGGTTTTAACTGACAAAGTGGAGTCTAAGGAGATTCTAAACATTATCTACTGTTAAAATACAGAACAATCATTATATAAATTAGTTACAGGTCAACTCATGAAAGATTCTGATTCTATATTATCTAAAACCAGTATTGAGAAACTGTGAAACTGGTGGAGAAGAGAAAAAAGGACTCTGTGGGGGAGAGATGCTTGGAGGGGAGCAAAGGGAAGCAAAGGTGAGAAGTTTTCTTTTACATTTTCATGCATAGGTTCTTGAGCTAAATTTTTGAGAATTTAAAGACCACTGGCAAGGACTGATTTAATAACTTTCAACCACCAACATGTTGGGAAATATCCAGAAAAACATATGAAAAAGTAGAGAGTGAAGAGGAGAATATGGATAACATTAGTAATGTGGCCAACACCTATGACATGGACAAAATAATTTGTGTTCATTATCCTTCCCTTTGATTCTTAGCTATTCAAAATCACTTAAAATTAATCTTAACCTCATGGATTTGAAAAGTAAGTATATGACATCAACTTGAAAAACTTCTGAAAATAGACTACCTAAATATAATCAACTCATCTTTGATAAAAGAGCAAAAGCGACACCACGGAGCAAAGACAGTCTTTTCAAGAGAAGGTGCTGGAGCAACTAGAATGCACAAGCAAAAGGGCCAAAAAAAGACACAGAATGTACCCTTCTCAAATACTAACCTAAAGTAGTTCATAGGCTTAAATGTAAAACGCAGTACTATAAACTCCTAGAAGATAACACAGGAGAAAACCTAGATCTTGGGTATGGCGATGATGCCTTCTTAGATGCAACACAACAGGCATGACCCATGAGAGGGGTAATTGATATGCCAGACTTCACCAAAACCTTCTCTGTATCTTCGGACTAAATAAGTGCCCCTTCACAGTACTTATGAATGACCCATGTGTCGTATCTCCATCATCTGATAAGCCACATCATTATCACTTGTCAAAAAATAAGACAAGAAGTCCAAAATGGAGTTGCTTATGCTAAGCCCAAGCAGCCAAACTGAGACTTAATTACAGCTTTGGCACTCACAGAAAGGGAGTCTTCACCCAGTCAGTCGGGAATCTCCTGTTCAGCGCTAGTCAGGTAATGTGCCCGACAGACCCCTGCTGTCCCCTCAAGGAAAGCGATTTGGCAATAACTAACCCACTTTGCCTCGCATAGCTTCCTTGTTCCTGCTCACTTCTTCCTATAAAACTCTTTCATTTTATACAGCTCCTCGGAGCTCCTCTCTATCTGCTGGATTGGGTGCTGCCCAATTTGAATGGATTTCTGCAAAAATAAACTCCTAAATTTTTTAATTGGCCTGTTTATCTTTTACCACACATGATAACGTGTGTATCGTTTTTCTGTATCCATCTCCCTCTCTGTAATCTTTTCAAAGTGTAGGCCATTGTCAAGTTTAGATCCTCATTTAACATACTACCATAGATAATAAATATACATTGAGCCGAACAGAAAAATATTAATTCTCCCTCTGACAATGCTAATATTAAAATGCTGCAATAAGATGATTAAAAAAAATACTGCTTACTAGTTTTATATACTTCACAAATAATCAAAAATTTTATTTTAGGCATAATGAACTCAAATTCAAATCCTAAAGAGGAAGAAAGAAATAGAATCAGTGAGGTAACTATAGTGGAGGATGAATGTTAAAGACATATTTTGTTTTGATATTTAAATGACCACAGTAACTATACAGATTTTAAAAGCTCTTAGGTAGACGTGATGCTGAACCTACTTCATACATGGAAAACAACTCATATAGGATAAACAGCAACGATTGCTCACATGTAAAAAACATGCTTGTATCCTACAAGTCTTTTAAAAACTGGCTTAAAATATAAGCACTCTGCAATTCTGTTTTATAATATAATGTATTCAGAAACATTTTTTCCTAGTTAGGACAGTGGAAGGGTAATTTTCAGCCCAATCAACCATCAAAATTCTGAATGACATTTAACTTTCCCCCAGTCAAGTAAAACAGCACTTACTGAACACCCGCAGAACACACAACACTGTAGTGGCCGACCCCCTTTTTCCTTGGTTTAATAAAAGAAAGGAAGCTTGATATAGTAAAAGATGAACTAGTAATCCATCAAGGTCATAAGTAAAGAGGGGGGATACCATAAAATTATTTAGCTCACACACAGAATGTCTATAAATAAAGTCACTTTTTCTCATTCATATCAATAACATCAATAGCTGACTTGGTTAGTTGATTTAATATTGTATTTTCACAGGATAACCAATTTCTTAAATCAAAGGGATAACTATATTTGATATTTTTTTAGACCAGAGATTTTTAATATTTATAAACCACAAAATCCTTTTTAAAGCAAAGTTTTATAAATTACTATAGAAGGCATTAAACAGTTTTAACAGCTTACTTTGTAAACTCAGGATATTCAATTCAAGTAATCAAAGTATTGAAATAGTATGAAATTATGGTTTTCATATGTAACTGTGCTTGTTATCACAGTTATTATGCATAATGACCTAATGTGAATCAAGTCACACAAGAAGCACTCCATATTTACAGAGGCTGAAACCTCCACACTCCAGTGTCATCATTGCACAGTCTATGCAGACACATTTACGTGCTGTTTTTACAATGAAGCCAAGATGAGTGCTAACAAGATGGAAAATCTAGGCTGAGGTCGTGTGCCAGAGCCACGCCTCAACTGCAACTGTGCGTGTCATGAACACGTCCTAAAAAAGTAGACTTCCTTGTTCAAACTTAGGAGAGCAACCATGTAAGGAACACAGCTCTTCAAAAGATCACTGAAGGACTATAATTCTGGTCAATTATACATTTATAATTTTAAAACTAATAAAAAATAACAGGAGCTTTATTCCAAGGTTCAAAGGAAACACGTCAGGTTGCCAGTATCAGTTCTTACCTTAGTGGTCTCCTGATGGTTAAAATTTGGTATGACATACATAGGAACAAAAGAATTTTGAAAAAAATTATACAGTTTGGACATTACAGCTCTAGGGTATTTCTCAGTCTTAAAAGCATGAACCGGTAGTAAGATTAGTTATCAGGAAACTAAATTGACAGGATTACCTCAAAAGCAGAATCTTTAGCAACCTGTAATTCCTGAATAGCTTATCTTTTAAATTAGATTTGGATACCCTTGAGTCCTGATGGACCGAAACTAATGCGACAACTAGAGAACTAGGGGGTCTCCTCTGAGTTTTAGAATTGATCTCCTTCCTCTGCCAAAAAAAAGGGCACAGATAGCACTGCACTGAGTGAGGTTATGGTTGTTTTTCTTTTCTACTTTCCAATGTCTTCTGTAATGTTATGCATATTTAAAAAGAAAAAAAAGAAAAGATTTTAAAAGAACACTTGATCTCACTTATTACAGCGTCACCACCAAGAGAGTGAAGTCTTAACTTACACCAAAAGAAATGAGCTTCAGGTTCAAGAGAAAACGGTAGACATACCCCATAAAGATGGGTAAGTGACCTATAAGCCTGACTTCCATGTTTGCTATTGTTTGATAGGCACGCTGTTGGCCTTAACAAGTGAGGCTCACAGGGGATTTCAAACTCCTAAATGATAAATGAAGCACAGATACTAAATCAAACCAGCTACACTACAGGACAAAAGGCTCAGACTGCTCAAAAGTACTTTAAAATCAAAACACACTAGTAGAGAACTGTCCCTTTCTTCAATGTTTTTGTACCAATACACTTTCTCATCACAAAATAAAACAAATTTGGCAAACTTGATCAAAAATTCAGCTTTGGAAATCCATTTCTCCCTCACTTCTCAAAACTCTGAAACCAAGTACAGAACAAGAAATAATAAACAGTAAGAATGATGTATTCAAATTTACATTGATAGTGAAGAGGCTGAATGCATTCTTTGTAGTGGCATCAGGGAGCTCGAAAAGTATTTTTAAATGAAACTATGCCCTAAATATTGTCCATTGCATAGTTTAACTGCCCTAGTTTTTCTGTTTCCATCAAATTTATAAAATTCAAGTGTGAAATATTCTTTATATCTTGGAATGTCCCGTCATTTTCAAAATGAAAATAAACAGTTTCATTATTACTTCACATCAAATGTTAGCTTTATACAGATTTCTTATTCAAGATATTTAACCTTGGTTTTTATATAAAAAGTCAATCATGTGTATAAAATTCAATTCTTTCCCCAGTTATTCAAATACAATGGACTATCAAGCCTAGCAGTACTTGCATAGTGAGTAAAAAAAAGTTGGGGAAAAGGTGTCCATGTTTTGTTTGTACTTAAAGCACAAAGCTACGCTTTAAAAACAATTATCATCATGCACCAACTACTTTATGTAATTCAGGATGATCACAAAAGCAACTGGAAACTAATGTGACAACAAGAATTGGAAGAAAAAGAGGCTTTCCTGCTATACAGTAAACATAGTACTAACTTTAAAAATAAAGTCAGAAAAAAATAAGCTCTTTTTGATCATTTTAAGCATAAAGATGTGGCAAACACTGGAAGAATAAAAATAAGCATTAGTTTTCACACAAGTAATATTACTGATTACAGATAATAAACAAAGCCCCCTCTTAAGTACACAGGAGTCCATTTTAATGATGCACACACATAAAACCTGTAACAAAAAGGTAATAAACAGCCATATAAACTATATATTATTATTTAAAGATGTGGCAAAAAGCGATTTTCAATTACAGCTGATACACTGCTCTTACGACTCTTTATTTTGGTTCACATGCCCTGAATCATGGATATAGAATGTCAGCCATCAACTTGAACTGCTTTGCTACTGGAGAATTCTGTCATATCACAATAGGATTTAAACATAGTTGCTCACTTTAACAACTTTTGTTTATTCATACAGTAAGAAAAAACTTTTAATAAAGATAGTACAAGGAAATTAACTGGTAGGCAGACCAGAAGTCTTATATAAATTCATACACATTAAGAGAAATTAATGTTACTAAGTGGTTTAAATGTATAAGCTGGGAGATGGAAGTTTTCTAATAATCCTATTATTTATGTCAGACCAACACATGGTTCCAATTATGCACTGTAATCTGCTTTTGTTTCCTCTAACCTGATACATGGCTGTGATAATATGGACTCCAAATGATTTCTAAATGTTTCAAGGAGTAGCACTATTATTCTATAATACTGCTTGAAAATAGAATACCTTTTGTATGTTCCAGTATGTAAAACTGGCATTACGTATTTAAAATACACTCTGAAACACTAATAACTAAGTAATAAACTATGAATAAGAGATTGTTAGCCACTGCTTTAAAAACTAATTATTTAAGTGAGGACAGAGTACAGTAATTGTTTTGACACAACAACCAAGTCTCAGTCACTAGTGATCTCAGTTACATTGTACTTTCATCCAAATAGCATTGAACATAAAGATACCATGCCCCATATTATTAGTCAGCATTGTGATTTGTAGTGTCTTACGGACTGGAGTATTAGATTTTTTAAATTGGATATTGAAGCATCTGTTTGATACTTGCAGTTTGACTTAATTATCATCTACATGCTACAGAAGAGGAAAGAGAGGTTGGAGAAATTAAAGGATGGAATTAAGATAGTACCAGTATCACAATGGAAAAATACCACAAGTCTAAAAATCACAAACTGGTACTCTCCTGATTCCAGAAAAAGCAATGAAGATACCCACCATATTAGGAACAAATACAAAACTGGTCTAAAACCTTTTAATGATTAGTATTAGTTCAATGATAGCTTCTTCAATGAGCAGGAAAAACTCAGTAGGAAATAGTATTCAGTTACAGCCTTGAGAAACCTGACAAGAGTCTAAGGGCACATATTTCCTTTTAAAATCCCTTTGAGTTTGAATACTGAGAGTTGAGTTCATTCAGTAAACAGGTAACCATATTTAGGTAGAAAAAATAAAACAAATATGAACACATGTATTTCAACATAGGCATGACAAAAATTTGATTGTGATTTCTTAGAGATGGGAAATATACTTTATACAGTTCAATATATCTATTAACTAGCATGATATCTTTAATAAATGTTTCTTGAATTAAGAGAAACATGATTTTTGCTTGTTCTGGCACTTCAGTTTTTGATAATGTGACAATGTCACAATTAGAAAATAGAAAATCATTTAAAGAATGTATGGTTAAAAAAATTTACTGTCTTTTAAAATTTCTTCTAAAATATTCTACTAATAATGGTATCAGCCATATAGCTGAAATCTCAAGATTAAAAAATATGAACTTGAAATTTAGTCTCTGTAGTAAAAGTTTTCAGACTTTGAAGGTGACCCACAGTAAAAGTAGATAACATTTTTCACACTTACACAGACACACACATATATATGTGTGAGTACAACAAAAGTGTTATGAAACAAAACCTGCCCTTACTCTGAGTGATGTGCTCTATTTAATTTTTTTTAATACACACAACCCACTAAACTGATTTAACAACTGTTAATAGGTCATGACCCCAAGTTTGAAAAACATTGCTCAGTACATCTCAGAAAGTTTTTGAAAAATGGAGGGAGGGTGTCAAAGGGAGTTGACATAGTAGTTTAGTTTTAAACAAAGTTATTTTCAGTTAAGTAACAAAATACTAAGAAGTAAGAATTTCTAAAGGCAATAAGGCAATAATCTTAGCCCAGTAGCCTGACCACACTGCGTTTTTTAACAAAGCGCAAAGCACAGAAAAACAACCAAATAAAACTCCCCTTACTTCCTACAGCAAAGCAGAGTTAGTTATATCGTTTGCTAATTAGATTTCCAAGAGCAATAGTGTGCATTATTAACATGACCAAGGAATAATTTAGAAATATATGTCTAAGATAGCTTCTGACCTAAAAAGAGGTCCTGACAATTATCTAGGGGATTCCAACTTCTCTCAAACAGAACACAACTAATATATTCCAGATTGGCTGCCCAACCCCTCACCACCTCAAGAAAAATGTTTACATTACAGCAGGGTTCAAATGCAAGGTCAGTTAGCTTTAAAATTTGGGAAACCAGCAGCCACTTTTTAGCTATGGCATAAATCACTGTTAAGAAAATTATTAACTTCACAAATTGACAAAAAGAGTTTCACTTTATTTCAATGCTACCAAATTTCTTTAGACTATTTGATAAAAAGATAAGCTTATTTTAAAAAATGTTTACCTGCAAATCAAAAAACTTTTCAGATTTAGCCATATTATGTTAAAGAACAGCAATTAACTGTGATTTTTATCTCTGCTATGACTTCAAAAATGCCAGTTTAAATCAAGTAAACAAGAAGGCATTTATATTGTACAAATGCAGAGCTGTTCTTTAGAAATTGTTTCTGTGAATAATACAGAATAGACACCAGAAGATTATTTTCTATTTTATTTTATGCTACACAAGCATCAGTATGACTTTATTTGGGATAAGAGGGCTAGAAATACATTTCATCATTTATATCTCAGAACCAAACGGACAGCATGAGAAGCTTGCATTAGAAACAAAGACTGGGGTCACACAGTCCACCACAGCACTCATCTGGTCGGGGAGTAAACACCATGGGCCAAACTGGAGTCGCTCTGTAGTCTCTCAATGCTCTTACTCCGCCTTCCCATCACAGCTTTCTGGCCAAATCCCAGCCCCAGTAGAATCCAAATCCTCACTCACTCTAAGCCTCTGCCCCGTCAGCTGAATGTGGCTGTACCCTCCCTGAAGACAGACACATGTACCCCAAACGGACAGCCAGCACTGCCAGGCAATCCTACTCCCTCTCGATGATTCTCCCATCTTTCTGGAGACGTTCATACATTCTCCTCTCTATTCAAACTTTCAAAACCTTCCCTTTCCATGCCTCACTCAGTCCTTAACTGCCTCTTATGTTGCTCATTTCACCCATAGAAGCAACCAGAACTACCTCTGCTTCCCAAATCGGTCGATTTTCTCAAGGACTTTGCTTCTCCAGTTAAGCTCTGTCTTAACCACCGACCGGCTACTCACAGCCAGATCTTTCCCATTCACATATAAGCATGACATACTATATCCAGTCTTAGAAACAAAACAAAGCTAGCAAAAAAGCCCTCCTGGACTCAGCTGCTTTCCCATGTGCCTACTCTTGATTATGTCTACACTCTGTAACTGCCTCTACTTGTCTCTACTTCCTCACCTCCAGTTCCTTCTTCTATCAGACTTTCATCCCCAACCCTGCACTGCAATGGCTGTCAAGATCAACAGTGGCCTCTGTCTTGCCAAATCCTATTGTCCATTTTCAGTCTTCACCTCAAGAAACTTCTCCAAAGTACTTCTTTCTTGCCTTTTTTTCCATTGGCTTCTAAGTCTTCTCTTTTCCTCACACCTCATATCCCGTCCATCAGCAAATCCACTAGTTAGCCACTCCACGGCCACCTTTGTAGTGCAGCCCGCTTTCCTATTTGCCTAGGAATAGCCTCCTCATCTGACCTGCACTAGCCTCCAAACATAGCCAGAGTGATCTTGTTACAACAAAAATTAGATCCTGCCACTTCCTTCATCAAAACTCCTTTTAGATGAGAACGAATCCAAACTCTGTTCCACACTGTGGCCTGCAGGGCGCTCCGACCGGCCCCTGCCCGCCTCTCCGATCCACACACTGTGGCCTGCAGGGCGCTCCGACTGGCCCCTGCCCGCCTCTCCGATCCACCTACATCTCTACATTCACTGACTTGCATTAAAGAAGTTGCACTAGAGCAGTTAAACTGGGGTTTCATCTACAAATTAAGTCTACATAGTTTAATTTTTTAAATCTTACCTGTTAGGAAAGACATGCCTTTTACAAGTTTAGCTATCTTGAAAGTTGTGTTAAATATAATGTTAAATAGAAACTTGTTTGGTTATTAAAACAAAGTCTACTACAATTGAGATACATGTAGGTATGCCAACAGATATACTGACATATTTTTAGAATTTAGTTTTCATATTCTTAAAATTAACCGACTTCTTATATTTATCACATTTTATAGCTAAAATCTAGATATGAAGGTGATGGATTAAAGTGGAGTGATGGTTACATGAAGTTAATTCACTATTCTACTTTTGTATATAGTTGAAAATTTCCATTACAAAAAACATGTTTAAAATTTTGAATCTCCCACACTTTAGTTTCTATGTATGTATGCAACTTACACACACGGTCAAAATAGGACTACTTACCTTAATTACCCAAAGAAGATTAAGCCAAAGACATAATGTAATAATCCATTAACAAAGGAAAATGCTAGCTGATGGAAAGCAAGGTCTCTAGTTTGTACAGTACCTTAACAAGCATCCACTGGGTAGCACCCAAACTAAACACTTTTGGGTTAAGTGAAAGAGCTCTACTGAAACATTTACAAACCACTCACTCATTTTGACACAACAGATACAATAAAACGTTTAGACTCTTAGCAAGACTGGGGTGTTAAAAGCTACACAGGTGGCATTAATAAACTCAGGATGACACAGTTCTTCAGGAGCCTAAAAAGCCCTCATCCTAGAGCCTTCCAAGAATGCACGTTCCTGTTGAAAAGTAAGCCAAGGTAAAAGCAGCAGGATCTTCTTTGCAGCACTGGGGAGCAGGAGGGCCAGTGACGAGCACATGGGCCCACTAGGTAGTGTTCTAAGTCCATGTTTACTGTATGGAAAGAAAGGCCTAGTGGGTCAATGATTTAACAATGAGGTTTTACTCCACCTTCTAATACTAACAGCAAAGTAGCAACTATTAAGGAAACTGCTATTTAAAATGTCCACATTTACCTCATGTTTGAGTTCTCAAGTACAAAAGCTTAGGCAGCAGGTATTGTCTACCTCCCCCCACCACCAAAAAGTGGCAAGCAATGCAGTTTTAGACATTAACAATACACTGTAACAACTTACAGTACAAGTCCAAACTGGAAACACTAAAATGCAAATGAAACCAGATTTTCTTTCATTTATTTTTTTTGATATGTATTTACTGAAAGTCCACGAAGTGCCATACAGTGGGCACAGTGTATAAAGTGGGGAACCAGAGCCCCAGTCCTTCTGGAGTCTATAGTTTGGGGGTAAGAAAGACAATAAATAGACATAAATTCTTGATTCCAGTTCATGATAGGACAGATGCCGTGAATTAAGTGTCATCAAAGTTAAGGGGATGGGACAAACACCTGCTTGGGCCAAGGCTCCCTGAGGAGGTAGTACAAGCTCAGACCTGAAGGATAACAACCATTTCTCCCTTCTGCCCTCAGCATATTTAATACAAATCTCAGACATAATATTTCCAGTGTATCTCCAATAGAAAAGACCTTCTAAAAAATATGTCTAACCACACTGCCATTATCACACCTAGCAAAATTAATGGGAATTTTAGTACCCAGTTCATATTCACATTTCCTCAAAAATTTTAAAAATACCGTTTTTTAGCTGGTTTCTTTGAATAAACACTGCAAACAGGACCACAGACTGCAATTAGTTGATATGTCACGTAAGTCTCTTCTGAGCAATGAAGGCTCCGCTCCTCTCCTTTTCCATGCCATTTATTTATTTGCTGGGTCGTTTGTTTTACAGAATACCACCGTCTGGATTTCTCTGCTTTCCTCCTCACGGTACCATTTCACTTGCTCCTCTGTCCTCTACATTTCCTATAAGCGTGTAGCTGGATCTAAAGTCTCGATTACACTCAAGTTCAGTCTACCTGGGGACACACAGCTGTCCGTCATGCGGACTGGGACAATCCTCCTGGGCAGCGAAGCAACACGACGGCAAGAACCTGAGCCCCTAAAGGCCTTTATGAAAGACGCCTGTCCTGTAAGCCCGGACCAGCCACACTGCGAGGTGGGGAATGGAATTCTTACTTGGCCTTTTTATTACTGCAGCTTAACCTTATCATTAATTAATGTGACTTGGTTTATTTTTTTCTAATGTAGGTTTTTAACCCCTTAAAAAGGGCAGTCAATGATAAACTAAAGGTCCTAAGCTCCAAGAAAATTCTATGCTCCCCAAAATAACAGAAAAGTACATCAACCACCCATATACCCAAACTAACAAAATAATTAGCATACTGAATATTCTGGAAAAAGGAAAGCAGTTGGTAGAACATATTCACAGGAACTGTCCATCCCAAATGCTAGGGGTAAGGCTGGTACCAATCTATTTTCTAATGTTAAAAAGCAGAGTGAAGCAGAACATAACAACGAGAAAGCATGTGGAACAGAAAACCAGCATTCCTTTCATGAAGAGAGGCAAAGGGAAACCCGATAGGCAGTCTGAAAGAGCAGCACGCCACACACAGACGGTACTAAGGAACTCACAGGGTTTTTTCCTGAGGTACAATCAAGACAACGGATAAGTCACGGGAAGGCCCTGTTGCATACCACCTACACAACTTGGGGAAAGCCATGGAACTTTTTGTTTTTCTGCCTGTGGTGCAACTAGGTCAGTATTTCCTAAACTTCTGGCATTTGTGTATTACTATAATTTTTTGTAATTTTGGCATGATATCTGATTACCCCTTAATTTTTTGTTTTACCCCTTAATATTATTTCTTTTAAAATTTGGCTAATCTTAAACTTATATATCCACTTTGCCCTTGTGTTAATTTTATTTTTCTAATATATATTAGAATTCAAAAAATAAACCTAAATGCTCATTTATTTGTCACCTAATGTCATCTTGCTTGCCAGCATCTCACACTTTGGTAAACAATGGATTTAAATCATCTCAATAGCATTAGAATTTGACGCTCTAATAAAAAGGCTCCTGAAGGCTGCTGGCTCTCCTGGTGCTCTGAAGCTCTAAGGCAACTACACCAAAAATGGAGATGTGGATGTGCCTTGGCTTTGGACTCCAAGAGATTCCACGTGCACTGGTGGTACTCTGTATGTGCCAGACATATGGGTTTGCTTCTACAAAAATTGCTAAAAGTAATTCAAGCTACTCAAGTCTAAGCCAGTTGGTCCATGGAACTTGGTTCACTCAAAGACATCACCTAAGTTTCAGTCCACAGTGCAAAGTAAAGACCCACAGAAAGGCTGTATTTCACATGCACAGTGGTGGATAAGAAACCTGCTAGTAGGTTAGGGGTGTCAAGAGGCTACAAGAGACTAACCAAAGAATAAGATGTCTTCGTTGACACTGTATTGGTTCCATTGAGCAAGTTAACAACTACTTAGCAGAAATTTTTAAAGTTTCATAAAACAGCCACCTTTCTAAATCTATATTTTACTGGATTTTCAAATTCAAAGTTTACATCTGAAAGGAAAAGAGAGCTTCAGAATAGTGATTTTAATCAGCAAACTGTCCCCCTCTCTGACCAAATAAGGTTTCCCTTTGAATAAGAATCATGTAGCTACAGTCACCACCTGTTTCTGATAGCTCTGTCAGACTTGATATTGAATAATCCAATCCTGCTCTATTTAAACAGGGGCATTAGCAGGTATCTTATTTGCTCTACTTCTTGGTTAGGATGATATGCCAATAATTACCATCCATTATTGAAATTAAAAACAGGACACTATGAAATAGTAACTTTGGAAGAAAAATGGGGAGTTGTGGGGAAGAGGAATTAGACAAGAGAAGAAACATCACATGTACGCTCAAGTGTGCAAGCCACAAATCAAAGTTTTTTTCATAGAATCAACTCCTATTCTAAGGAGCACCTTTAATTACCCTCATGCAACTCACTAAATCACACTCTGTTAAATTTCCTTTCACCTGATGGGTGGTTGCCAAAAAACTTTTGGAATATAACTTTCTGCTTAAAATAGGTACATTTACCACATAGTTTTAAACGTACAAACTACAGAAAGCAGAATTTCTGCCTAATTTTAAGTTTCTAAAAGAATGTTATTGCCTTGCAATATTTTTACCCCTTGAGTTATAAACTTCATAAAAATACTCAAAGCCAGACTGTAACAGGCATCTTTAGCCATCTGAACTGTTGCTAACGAAGCTTAAAATGTGAATGAAGCCAGATCGCAAGGGATAGTCATATTTTCATTGTCTATGAAAATAAATTGATTCAGTCCAAAAGAGGAAAAATTATGGGCTCCCCCGAACCACATGCTTCTCTTGGCTCTACCTATATTAAAGGCAGTGCTTGTCCGCCTGCTGGAACACTGAGGCATCATTTTTGCTCCTGGCCACCAGTGCATTTAACAGCTGTCAACTTCTACACAGTTTACCTCAAGGGTCTCAAACTCTACCGTGTTTTCAGGGGAAGCTGACAGGGTTGCCTTAAGTATTCTTTCACATTTTATTTGCATACTGAAGACTAAGAATGCTCTTCACATCCAGAAAACGTGGGATTCCTCTGGCCTCTCTTTACAAAGATACACATGCTCTCATCTCTCTTGGACCACATGGCCATCTCATTCTACCTTTGGTTTCTCCACTTTTAAAAGAGACATGGATATAAGAAATATTTCATTTTTCCTCTTAATTCCACCAAAAGAAAGAAAAGGAACAGTGAAAGAGAAATGATAAATGGCACTAAACAGCCTCATGGATGAGTCACAGGCTATGGAGGAGACCGGGGTGAGCAGGGGTCTACACGCCCAGTCCAGAGTGGGGTAAGCTGGGGTCCAGTTAGCTTCAGCCGATCATGGCGGATGCCCAGGATTTCCAGGGCTTCCAGTTTCCCAAGAGAAGCCAGAGAAATCCCAAGTTTTAAACGCTGGCAACTATTTCACATTTCTTAAACACACCACGAAGGCTAACACTCTGCAAACTGAACAGACCCAGCCACAGCGGCCAGCCTCCACAGCTCCGCCCAGGCCGGCCCTCCGAGTCACTCTGACTCCTCCCGTCACTGCTCTGCACAGCAGCAGTTCATCTGTTTGCTCCTTTGTTTATGCCTATACTTTGTTCTTTTACTCACTTTGATTCATTCAAGTATTCAGCAAGTCGAGATACATACTACTGTGTGTCAGGCACTATGCTAGGGAGAGAAAATTTAATTATGAACAAGATAGACATGGTCTTTTCTCATGGCATTTCTATATGATATAATGAGGGAAACAGTAAAGAAAAAATATATCAGAGATGATTTAATTTCATTTGTATAAGGGTTACAGAGACTAAGTAAACTGTAGACCATTCTTCGCTGTTTAGGGAACACTCTTAACTACCGTGTGTGGATCCCTTTGTTTTCACTCAAACTATTCTCCATTGAGATCAACCCACTAACCATGAAGGACATGTCCAAACATCACTACTCCAAAACGAACAGTCTCTAACTGCCTACTGGATTCGGAACAAACAGCCTGAAATGCAGGTCCTCTGTAACTGGTTTTGGTCTAATTTCTACTACTCACTCTTTCTGGTCCTTGTTCCCAGGTAGACTGGACTCTGCTCTAACTCAAACACACCATGAAACTCTAACTCCCTGATACCCTAAAGAGGATCTGGTCTCTTTTCTGAATCCCTGTGATACCTTAAAATACTTGGTGCTGCTTACTGTAGTTTGTCACATGGTGCTCGGAATACTTGCCTCATGTCCCCCAGTGGACTGTAAGATCTGTATCCTACTCACCTTGCTACCTATGGGCCTGCCTAGTGCAGCCAAGTGCTTCTGGAAAAAACACATGCTAAATAGAAAAAAATTCCGTCTGCCTGAAAAATAATACAATTCAAAAGGGAAAATCAATATTCTCATCTTTACTATATTAATAGTCCTCCTAAAATTGTACTTCTACAATTAATCCTAATGTCATATACATTACACAGTGCTAAACTCCACATCATCTAAGCACTTTCAAAGACTAATCATAACACCTCCCCTGCTTGATAGGTAAATTATTTCCCAAGATAAAAGCATACTAAACTACAGATTTATAATACAGTTGACACTTCTGACCTTATTAAAAATCGTACATTTTGCTAACTACCATTTCTCCACTAAAAGGAGTAAGGGCTTCATGGAGAAACGGTTGCTTCCAAGGCTGAGACAGGGAGGGGAAAGGGCAAAGTGAGCCTGGGATGTCTTGTGCCAAAGTGCGAGAACCTCTGAAGCTGGTGGGGGCATGTCAAAGGACAGCCTGAAAGGGCTCTCACTGGTGAAATTTGGGAAAATTGGAGTAGCAAGATATAAAATGATTTAATGACAGGAAGAGATTATTACAAGTTGAATAAAAAAAGAATTCTGAGTCTAGTCTAACAACTTGACAGTGATGGGAGGGCAAAAGAAGAATTCCAATGTAGAGAAACAAGAGCAACAGAAAATCAACATTTACAACCACCATTACAATAACTGCATCATCAATGAATGCTGGGGAACAGAACATCCACATGGTTCCAACCTAGCCTGCTGCCTATTATTCGTTAATTACAAAGGGAGAAAATTACCTCTGCAATGAAAAAAGTCTGGCAGATGCCTGACCATTACCAAAAACCCCAAATGGATAAACTGCCACTGCTGGCCTCCTGCTTTCCTGCACCAGAGAGGAATGACTACCACCTACAATGTTCTCTGCCAGTGCTTTTCACCTGGATTTAATTATGAGGAAACAATCATACACATCCACACTGGCCTGGACACTTCAGTAATATTGCTGCAATAAGAGATCTGGGCGGGGGGGGGGGGGGGCGAAGAGATTGCTGGACATTAAAAAGACAGAACTTGCATGCAGTGTTTTGGACTTTGGGTCCTGAGTTGAGAAAAAAAGGCTACAAATAACATTATTGGAAAAGTGGGAAACTGTATATTGGACAATATTACATCAACATTGCACTTCCTAAGTGTTAATTTGTGGTTATGTAGAAGAACTGCCCTTGTTCTTAGGAAAAACATACTGAAATATACAGTGGTAAAGTGTCACACTACCTGCAATCGCAATCACTCTCAAATGGTTCAGAAAAACAAAGTTTGCTGGGGGCATGTGTGCATTTCTGAGTGTTCACATAGAAAGAAAGCCAATATGGGAAATGGTTTAAAGTATTAAATTTGCAACATATCTTCCAAAATACAAAAGTTACTTATGAGTCAAAATATCAAAAAGCAAAGCAAAACTTATTTTCTGAGAAAAAAAATTTGATATAACTATCACAGGCCCTAGTTGAGCAGGTGGAGAAATTTTAATACTATGACATTTTTGAAATGTTTCAATATGAAATACTAATTAAAGAATTTTTCTGATTATTCTCAATAGATCTTCGCGGTTAGTTTTGTTTAATACTAAACACACAAAATAACTGTGCTCAATGCATACCTCACAGTGCGTCCGTCTGAGACATAACGAGCCATTGAATTGAAAGACCACGGGAACGAAGTTGATGATCAATATAACTGGCCATCTAAACGCTACACACAACATTGTTTTCCACTACAGCTCAATTTCAAAGGAAAGTAGTTTTCAATGGTTGGCTGGTCAAACACAACATTAAATAGCCAGCACTAAAAAGTTAATTGAATGTTTGCCAGAAAGAGTATGACTCGTTGTTATACTGGATAATTAATTTCTTTGTTTTCATAAGAATTTTAAAGAGTGACCAACATGAACTCTGTGGGTAATTAACTTCATTCAAAACTGACTTCTTACTTTTGCGGCATGGACTTTGCTTAGGTTCTGAAACACTCCAGGGATGGTTTTCTTTGTTTTAAAACTTTACTTCTTCTAGCACTATTTTTTCTTTATCTTAAGGACATATAATGTAACAGTATTTAGACTTCATTACAAATAATATCATTATACTGTTACAAATGATATCAATAATTACTGTTAATAATATCATTGACAGCACCTACCTAAATAAATCCTGGTAAAGGAAACAGGCTCACAACATGAGGCGTTTGTTAAGTAAATTATGATCAAATGCAATGGATCTTAGTCACTAATTATATAACCTAAAAATTCGTTTTTAGATTAGTGGCCTAGGTTTTAAAAAAAATTTGAACATTTGGAAAGTTTCAACATGCTGAAAGAAATCACAAATACTTATATACACTACTACTTCATGAAGCATGACTTTAAAAAATAATTTAAAAGATTAATATGGCATCCCAAATGTGAAATACTTTGTGATGAATTTATGAATAACATAAAAAAAGTTATGATCTCTTGCTAACTTAGGATAAAATTTCTATGCTTCCCACCAAAATATTTATCTTCTTAATATAAAACCTAAAGAGGAAAAATTTCTGTGAAAAAAGAATATGTTAAAAATAAACACTATCCTATGATATGTAGCTGTGCTTTCCTCATGTTATCTCTCTGAAAGTTGACAATATTCCTACTTAGATGTATCTTATGCATGATAATTTTTATAAAAATAGTTTTTCTATTATAGTAATTAAAAGAATCTGAATTATTTCATAACTTTCTATTTTCTGAGACTGGGTTTCACAGCCCAGTGATAGAAGCACAAGAGTTTTCAATGATGCCAACATTACAGTGTTTGTACTTGTTTCCTTGGTTCCTTTCAGAGTTACAAAACAGGAACTGGCTGGCCAGCTTGCTGTTCAGCCATTTACCCTAAAAAGCAGTTACAGATAAAACAGTCACACGTTTTATCTGTAACATTCTATCCACTAAAATCAATCAAAATCTCAAGAAATGACATAGTGTTCTACTTACTTCTTCATTAACATGATTTTGAGACAAGTGACTCTACTGAAAGTATAACTCATCAATAATTGCTCTAAAAGACTATTTGTATTCTTTATCAGTTCTTGACTTTTGTAAATAGACTTATTTAATAAAAGACGGGGTATCACACTCCCTGACTTCAAGTTATACTACAAAGCTACCATAATTAAAACAGTATGGTACTGGCAAAAGAACAGACCCATAGATCAATGGAACAGAATAGACAGCCCAGGTACAAACCCATTCACACATGGGCAATTAACATTTGACAAAGGAGGCAAGAATATACAATGGGGAAAAGACAGTTTCATCAGTAAATTAGGTTGGGAAAACTGGACAGCTACATGTAAAAGAGTGAAACTGGACTACTGTCTAATACCCTACACAAAAGTAAACTTGAAATGTATTAAAGACCTAAATATAAGACATGAAACCATAAAACTCTCAGAAGAAAACATAGGTAAAAACCTCTTGAACATAAGCAAGAGTAATTTTTTTCTAGGTATGTCTCCCTGGGTAAGAGAAACAAGCAAAAATAAACAAATGGGACTACATCAAACTAAAATGCTTCTGTACAGCAAAGGACACCATCAACAGAACAAAAAAGCAACCTACAGAATGGGAAAATGTATTTGCAAATGATTTATCTATCTGATAAGGTGCCACATCCAAAATACGGTTATAAAGAAAAGAATCTAAATTTGCTAGAGAGGAAATACTGATAGTATATTAATGATCGGTATTCAGAATGGTACAGGATTTCTCCATATATTTTTAAATGCTAAGATAATGGAGTAGTTTGTTCAAAATTCTACAAAAAAATAAATACCAGTTTAGAATTTTTTTTTTTAGCTAACTGACCTATGGTAGGCAGAACTCTAAAAATGACTGTCATTTCTATATATTGCCCTATGGAAATGATGAGATGTCATTCCCATGACTGGGCAAGAATGAGATTAGCCAACTGGGCCTAATCTAATCACACAAATCCTTTAAGAGAGTTTTCTTTGATGGTAGCAGAAAAGAAAGTCAGGGATTCAAAGGATAAGAAGGACTGGGCCCTTACTGGCTTGAGGATGAAGGGAATAGTGGTAAGGAATATGGGTGGCCTCTATGACAGCCCGCTGGGGAACAAGGACTTCAGTAGCATCTTGACTTTGGCCTTGTGAGACCTTAAGGCTAACACTTCCTGCTCAGTGGGACAGTAATTATGCCATTGAGGAATGTCTACTGGTTAGAGGAAGGGAAAGTTTTAAAAATGTGTGACATTCTGAAGTCAAATACTAAGAGTAACTGTAACTCTGGAACATATTCCATAGTTTCCATTAGAAAAGCTAATTGTCAATTGACACCATGAAAATGGAAAGAGGATAATTTTAGTCCTAATAAAATGTGCAGTCCCTTTGGTGATATAGAGACAAGACTATAGTTGGAGAGCAGAAATGTACTTTGAGTTTTATACCTAATCTCCTGGTATAAGCATTAGGTTAAAGATGAGGAAAGAGAGGAAAACAGAGGCTAACCCTGATTCTGTTCCCCTTGAAGACTTCTTTTGAGAAGGATGATTAAATCAATAAAGGGTATATAGAATATGAAAAGAGGTGGTATTTCAGTTACAAGGATGAATTCATGTAAAAGAGCACCTAGAAAAAGGAATGAGAATATCTCTAAAAGGTTCATATGGACAAAATAGAGTTAAGAACCTGAAGCTGGAAGAGCAGGAGAAAGAGATAATCCCGGTAAACACCCATCAGATAGACTAGGATAATGCTAGAAGTAAGACGATCAATGAGAAAGAAGTGGCGACAGTCCAAGCATAAGATAATAGGAACAGACCTGACTCCAGGAGTAGAACAGAAGTGACAAATCATATGAAGGAAAGCAAGTAGCTAAAGCACAAAAGCCAGATGAGATACACAAAGCATAGAGGAAACTGCAGGAGAAGATGAGTTTCGCAGTCAAAGGAACTCATGGCCCAGTAGGGATTCTGATGGTCACCACACAGGACATACTCACAGAAACGTATATAGTATGCAGTTTCCCCTACTTCTTACCTGTGTATCTAAATTTAAAAAGCAATGTGTCTTTCAAATGATAAACTTTCCAAATTCAAAATCACAGACAAAACACTTCTCCCAGTTAGGCCTATACAAATTCACTGTTAAATAACAAAGCTTCCTTTCAGTAATTTAGGCCTTTGTTTTTATTAAAGATACTAAGTTAAAAAATAATCAGCAACTTTCCCAATATACATCTCAAATACTCTGAGCGTATTTTAAAGGCTATTTATAAAATAAATTTAAAAAACCCACAAAATCCTGAAATAATGAAAAGTTATTTCCATTTCAGATTCTTTGAGATATTGAAGAAAAGATGGATAGACAGAAAACTGGCCAACTGACCAAACAACCAGCAGATACATATACTGTTGGGATTTTGTAAGAAAAAATATGTTTCAAACATCAACCTAAATTTTTCCGCAGAACTGATAATCACTTAACAAATATTTTCATTTTAATAAGCTGACAATATATTGTATTACCAAGTTAAGATTTAATATTTTAATGCCAAATGTTGCTGCACAGTTGAAAATGAGCACATAACTTTGACTCCCCAAATGCTTAACTGATAGTCTACTATTGACTTACGGTAGTAAACGATGAAACAGACTACTATCTATGTATATTTTATGCATTCATGACATACCTAACTTTTCATTCCTTATTTTTCAGTATTTCAAGGCAACACAGTTCATCTGTGAGCTTTTTCAAATTGTCACAAATCTCCAAAAATTTTCCAATATATTTATTGAAAAAATCTGGGTAGAAGTGTACCCACACAGTTCAAACCCACTTTGTTCAAGGGCCAACTCTATATTGAAAGAATTACGAAATACTATGTGCTGCTTTCTAAAAATCATTTTTTATTGTACAGAAGAAAAACTAGCACAATGGAGTTTTCATCTGTTTTTCATCTCTTTTTATGTTTGCACAATTTTTACAAATCAAGTAGAATGCAGAAAAAAAATTATGGTGCTTTCTCATAAAATCTGTATTTGAAAAAGGAATAAAGAAAAGATGGATAGACAGAAATTTCCCCCAGTTTGAAAGCTCAGAAACTCACAAACACTAAATCCATGCTACAGTCCCTGATAGTCAATATACACTGAATTTGATTATAGATACGTTTAGTTCAATTCAACTAATTATTTCTTAACCAAGCTCTTATGAAACCAAAGTGCATAAAAAACCAAGAACACTTCCAGAGAAAAGGGGCAAGCAAAATAAGCATTTACAATGTATTCTGAATTTTGTAATATATAAAAGCTTATACACTATAACTGCTCAATAAATATTTAATGAATAAATGAATGAATGATTAAACATCTGCCTTTGAAATTAAATTTTTAAATGAGGAAAATCTCGTTTGTTAATATGAAAATTGCTTGTAAGTTTACTATCAGCAAAAGGCATTCACTGTTACAATTTTTACACATTTTGTAATACCATATAACACTATTGTGCTTGAGTTAACAAGCAAAGTAGATACTCCATTTATATTGGCAATGGTCCACAAACAACAAAGCTAAGTCCAGCAGATACAACATTTTCAGAGCGCATGTAAACTATTTAGATGAATTCTTTCTGCTTACAGTCCCCAGGGGAGAGAAGAGAAAATGATGTGTTTTACCCTAGGAGCTCAAAGCTCCCTTGGGAGGCAATTCAATTGAAATTTTACATTCGGTCTAGCCAGAGAGTGATAAACAGATGCCTAAATTAGCTGCCTTATACCATAATCAAATATCTTCAGAAAAAAACTTTCTAACAAAAATATAGAGAAGAAGGTGGAAAGAAAAAAAAGAGGGGGAAGAACACTATCAGAAGCTTACTGAATTTTTTAGAAAAAATTTTTTTTATTTATTCTATAAATAGTATTCGGTAGGAATCAACCATGCTTTTCAATACCTTTACTTGCTAGTCTGTGCCATGGGGCCAGTTGGCATACAAATAATTAGTTAAACAAAACAAAATTTTTACATTAAGTTTTTTTTAATTGATACAATTTTCAGGGTTTTTAAAATAACTGCACATGCATAGTATCTGTATCTTTTACTATCTTAGCATCTCCAAGTCTTCTGAAAGAAACTAGTGGTACAAGAAATAAATAAACCAATAAACACTGCAAGGTTAAAAACTGATTCACAAAATTATTCCCACATATCAAAATGGGTAACACTATAAAAGCAGCCTTAAAAAAATTACAACCAGCAACCAAAGACAGGTAGCTTAGTCTACAGGTATCAAACCTACAACCATTATTTGACTCCCTAGATTAACTAATGCTCTCCATTTTTTCTCTAAACCATTATCTGCTAACACCCCAGTCTGCAGAAAGCATGTGGCTTGGAAAGACTAGAATTACTCTCACATGGTTTCATAAATACTGGCAGCTGCTAGCTGAGCTATTTACTCACCAAAAACCAGTCTGCTGTTCTCAAACTAGTTTTTGCCTGTTCTACTGGTTACTGTAGTTATGTTAATTAATATTAACCGAGGAAATATAAGTGCAAAAAGAGACTTGTTTCTAATGCAAACTAAACTGAATGCTTCACGAAGACTCAATGTAGACTAATAACTGAGGGGAAATGTCTATTGAATTAAGTGTGGACAAGGATTTAAAAAAATAAACTAGAAGGATTAGAAGTTAAAATCTGGAAGGATTCTGAACTGAGGACTTTGCAAGTTTTTTAAGTTCTAACTTTACTTTAAAAGAAACTGAAACTGGAGGTCACAAATGATACACCAGAGTGTTTTATGCAAGAAAAGCAATGTTAAATTCTAATCTGAAAATATGATGTTTAAGCCTTTCATATATGAATCCCTTAAAAAAAAAAGGAGTCCCTGCTTTAACTTCTTTTCTGTGATTAACTGACCAATGTGACCGGATCAGAAGTTTCTACTCTTATGTTGGAACCTGGAGCACAAACACAGGAGCTCAATAACAGGTGGGCGAGACAATTCAGTGTGACAAAATACCCCGACAGAAATAGGGACAGGATGCTAAGAGCATCCAGCTGGGCTTGGACAGCAAGAAGTTAAAGAAATTTGAAATGAGTCATAATCTTCAAAGGGACAGAGAGGTCAGCAGGCAGGTAAGAGGAGGGAGTCTCTGCAGCAGAGCAAGCCAAGGAAGGTGAGAGGCCATGGCGCACCACAGAGGGCAAGGGGGATGACAGAAAGTGAGCCTGGTCTTACCTGCCATGGCCAAGAGTTTGGTTTTTGTCAGAAAGGTACAATAATTTGAAGAATTTTAAGTAAAGCAGTAACCAGATTTCTGCTTCAGAAATATTGCTCTGGCGTAGGATGTGGGTAGAGGAGGGAGGAGACTGCCCTGGAAGTTAATGTAAAATTACAAATCTGAGTTAGAACAGGACCCATGGATTGGAAAAGAATATGGACGTAATATTGAGGAGGTAGAATTGGTAAGAACTAGAGGGAGGGCATCAGAAGAGTAGGAAGGAGAAGCCCCAAAGAGGAACGCAGGCTCCCACCACAGGAACGAGACAGATGACAGGGCCGCTGAACAAGACATGGACTGGGAGCCCCAGACCAAAAGCAGAAATCCTCTTGTGTTTGAAATAAAGAACACGAGGTGGCATTTACCCCGCTGGCCACTGACTACACAGGTCCAGACCTCACAAAACAGGTGAAGGCTTGGAGAAGGGATTGGAGGTAGGAGCTAGCCACATCTGCCTGGTGAGAGGCACGGTCCCCAAGCCAGGTGGTGGGGGTCCAGGCTCAACCGTGTTCAGGCTCTATGACCAGGGGCAAATTAACCTCTGTGCCTCTGATTCCTCATCTCAAAAGAGGGTCAGGAATAATACTTCTCCATGGGGGTTGTAGTGAAGGTGGGATGTACACATGTGAAGGTTTGCAGGAGGACCTGGCACATGCTGAGTGCTTCCCTCACGCAAGGTCTCACCGCTGCCGTTACTGCACCCACACTGCTTGTATGGCTGAGCTCGGCTCCAGGAATGTACAGAGCCAGAGGAGACAAAAGAGGAAATTCCACAAATACTACAATTCAAGAGGGAGGAAGAGTAGGAGGGCAGAACAGAAGAGGGAAGGGTATTGTCAGAGAAGCCAAGAAGTCCACAGTTTCAGAGAAGGGAAAAGTCAGCAAGGTGGAGGCCAGAGATAGGAAGTAAACCAAGTTCTGAAAATGTTGACTAGATTTGGGAAGAAGTCACTGGATGCTTTAATAAAAGCAGTTTCAATAGAATGGTCCCCAAACTGTTCTGATCATATATACCCCTTACACATAAAAAAGTAATTTGCACCTCAATTATCCTATCTACGCATCTTTATAAATGACATACACTATCACTGGCTAATCTCTCAAGGCACAATATACACTTGAAGTTTTCATACACCAATAATGCAAACGATAAAACCCAATCCAACAGTTTTTTGAGAAATTCCAATTTTGGGGGACAGTTTCCTGTTGGATCAGATTGATGGTGACTGTTAAAATCCAACATAGCTAACGAGCACGGCCAGGAGTAGACGTGTAAGCCCCGCCACTTCCTTGTTGTTCAGTAGAGCCCACCTTCAAGCGGATGGCACACGTGGTCAGAGGGTGTCAGGCTTGGGTCTTCCTGAGACACCTGCACTTGGAAGGGAGGCTCGGCTAAAATTAGATACTATTAGCTTGAGCCATATGAAATTATCATTTTTGCAATTGACATGGCCAAATAGTGGCAGTTGCATCTGGTTCAACCTACATAAGCCATAAATACACTTAACTAGGCATGCAGAGACCCCCACAGAAGGGGCAGACTGAATGACCACATCAGCCCCTCAGCTCTGGAGGACCGAGTGGGACGCATCGGTATTTAAATGTATGAAATGCAAAAAAGTTAAAAGCAGTTAAACATATCAAATATTAACAAAGTTTTATTTAAAAACAGTTTAGATAACTTAAATAAATGGAAGTTAAGCATGTTCTCCCTATGCTCAGTGAACTACACAGTTATCACCTGGGAAACCCTTTGGAAACTGCTGTTGTAAAGGTCAAAAGAGTTAGGAAGTGAAGAAAACACATTTGAACAGTTTTGGGAGGTGTGCCTGTAAAAGTAAGAATAGGTGCAGATCTTGGCCTAGAGGAAGATAGAGTTAAAGAAGGGCTTTGAACATGTTTCCTAAGATGGGAGCCATGTGAATATGCACGCAGGCTGCAGGAGAAGCCAATGGAGAGAATGCGATGGAACAGGAAATGATGGACGGCAGCATGACCACTCAGCTGGACAGCTGGCCCACAACAGCAGAGCTGTTCTAAAACAGATTTTCAGGGCTGAGAAACCTCCATTTTGAAAAAAATCCCCCAATTTATTCTGATATTGTTATTCCCATTGAATGGAGCTGAACCCACAGACCTGAAAAGACTCAGAAAAGGGTTTTTGTACCTAACAGGTTTTAAATGCTTCATTTTTTCAACTCTGTAATTTACACTGGGGTAATTTACACTTTAAATGGCCAATAAAAATTATAAAGATTTTAATAACCTAAGGTACAATCAGGTATCCTTCTCTCTAATAACTTTTATTTTACCACCGCCAATTTTAGCTTGGATGGAAAAGCCTTTCTTGAGGTTTGTTCTCAAACTTCAGATGATTCAGCATCAAAACACTCCTGGGGTTCTTATCTGTCTCAGTCCCAGGCAGTCAGTTCATCTTGCCTAAACAGTTCACAGTTATCACTAGGAAAGTCTTATGCTGCATTTTCATCTACTCTGCTCTCTGATTTCCTGCTTCCTTTCTGTGTGAGCGGCAGAAGTGGGGAAAGAAAGGGAAGAGAAAGGGAGAGAAAAAGAGGGAACTATGTACACAGCCTTTTCATTATGAGGATAACGCCTCCCTTGATTCTTGTGATGACAAAGTTTCTCTCTGATTCTGCAACAATTTTGTAAGCAAATTCCAATCCTGGTTCATAGTTACACTGTTTTGCATAAAGTGGCAAGTCCCCAAGTAATTTCATTTTCCTTAGCAACCCTTTAATGATGAGATCGGTCCATAAGCTGCTTCAGATTCTGCTTCCCTTACTTGTCTTTAACCAGCTTGTATCCTTTATATAAAAGAAAAAATTTCAAACAAAATTTAAAGATAATCTTAAAGAAGGTAGTTAAAGTAGTTTCAATATAAGATTAGTCCCTTCTATATTATTTTTCTAGTAATGTCATAAGTTTCACTTCCCTAAATAAGACTGACAGAAGTTACTTGAAAGCAGAGATGAGGTAGTAAGTGTGGAAAGTAAAATGAACACTAGAGCTCTGGTGGGGAAATGGGAGGGGTTAACATTTATTGGATATCTGCATTGTGCCACAATGTCTATATGTCACCTCATTTTGTTTTTAAAACAACCCTATGAGATATTACTACTCTTAATTTGCTAACAAGGAAACTTCAGTTCACTGAGGTTAAGACAGTCATACAGCTATTAAGTGGAAAAAAACAGAATTTTAAGCCAGGTCTATGAATGCAAAGTCCATACTTTCCTTTGGTTATTATCTATTGTAAGTAAAGGAAGAGACAGTATTAACATATTCAGGATAAAAAAAAATTAAAGGTGAACATGCAAAGATAGTAATAAAAAGTAAAGAGGTAAGAAAAAGCAAACACAGACCATAGTTTAGAAGCAGAACAGGGACTGGGGCGGGTCCAGTAGTGCCAGTACCTCAGAAGGCAACGAGGCGGCCAGTACAAGGTGGGGCGGTTGGTATGTCAGATGGGGCTGACTCGCCTTAAAGTGTCTAAACAAGAAAGATTTGGCTTAAACAGGGTTCTTCAGACATAAAACTCTGATAACAAGGTAATAAAAAATAATCATCTCGGAGATTCAAGATGGCAGTGTGAGAGGTGACAAGGAGAACTCCTCCCCAAACCATAAATAGTACAAAAATATAGTTAATTAATACTAATAAATTAACTAACCCTAAAACAGCAAGAAGAAAGAAGGCTGAACCACACTGCATACAGACCTCACAAACAGAGCAGACCTCACGAAACAGGGTAACGTGGGAAAGTCTTAATCCGGTGGGACTCAAGCCCTTCCTCCACCCCAACTCACCAGCGGGAGGAAGAGAAACAGAGCGGGGAGGGGGTGGAAGCCTGGGACTGCTGAGCACATAGCCCTGGAGATCTGCTTGGTGAGCGGAGGCCTATATTGTGTGGTGCTCTGGACACTGGAGAGCTCGGATGGGCAGAGGACCTGGGAGACTGACATTCCGGCTGTTTGTGGGGGACGGGATCCAGACCCGGCCGCTCTGTGTCAGAGGAAGGACGGGCGGTCTGAGAGGCTTCCTAGCAGTGAGAGGGCTACTGAAGGGGTGGGGTGTGCATGGAGCTTGCTGCACGGGAGAAGGGAGAGCTGGACAAGGTTGCCTGGGTGCGCTCTGCCCAGCTGGTTGGGAACTTTGAGGAGCATCAGGTGCTCCATCCCCCTGGCTGCTAAGTTCCAAGGCCCCCCACTGTGACACACAGCCTGCTGAGCCTTCTTTCTGGCCTGCAGGTATCTGCTAGCAAAACGGTAGTCACTTTGCTAGCGTCAGGCCACCCAGAGGGAGGCCCCACCTACAACAGCTAGAGACACAAAGCACAGAGGCTTACATGTGTGTGCTTGGCCCACTGGCTCTGACACTGGAGACAGACACCGCAGACTGGAATCAGGAAACAGATCCTTCCTCCCCCCAGGCACCAGCTCCGCTCCCCTACAACCCCCCACCACACTCTAAGGGCTGAGCACCTCAGAGACAGGAGTTTCTGCACAGTAGTGGGCACCACACAGAAATACAAAACGTCAAAAGAACATGATTCACAACAAAATCTCACAAACCCCAGAAAAAGGGGCAAATGAAACTGAACTCACCAATCTTCCTGAAAGAGAGTTCAAAATAAAAACTGTAAACATGCTTATAGAGGTACAGAAAAATATTCAAGAACTCAGAAACGAACTTAAGTAGGTGATTCAATCATTACGAAATTCCATATCTGTGATTAGCACACGTACTGCAGTGGGGGCAGGGCACATGGAAGGCAGAATTTATAGAGAAGACAAGTAATGATTCTATAGCATCTTACTATGCTGATAGACAGTGACTGTAGTGGGGTATGTGGGGGGGACTTGATAATAGGGGGTCTAGTAATCATAATTTTGTTCAAGTGGTTGTACATTAACGATACCAAAATTAAAAAAAAAAAAGAAATTCCATATCTGAAATGAAACACACAACGGAGGGATTTAAAAGCAGATTATATGTAGTAGAAGAGACGGTAAATGGAGTAGAAATTAGAGAAGAGGAATACAAAGAAGCTGAGGCACAGAGAGAAAAAAGAATTTCTAAGAATGAAATAATATTGAGATAACTGTGTGACCAATCCAAACAGAACAATATTCATATTATAGAGGTACCTGAAGAAGAAAGAGAAAAAGGGACAGAAAGTGTTATTGAGGAGGTAATTGCTGAAAACTTCCCCAATCTGGGAAGGAGATAGTCTCTCAAGCCATGGAGGTGCACAGATCTCCCAACACAAGGGACCCAAGGAAGACAACATCAAGACATATAATAATTAAAATGGCAAAGATCAAGGATAGAGACAGACGTTTAAAAGCAGCTAGAGAGAGAAAAAACATCACATACAAAGGAAAATCCAACAGGCTATCATCAAACTTCTCAACAGAACCCTTACAGGCCAGAAGGGAGTGGCATGATGTATTTAATCCAATGAAGCAGAAGGGCCTTGAACCAAGAATACTCTACCTGGGAAGGTTATGATTTAAATTTGAAGGAGGGATTAAACGATCTACAGATAAGCAAAAGCTGAGAGAATTTACCTCCCACAAACCACCTCTACAGTGCATTTTGGAGGGACTCCTATAGATGGAAGTATTCCTAAGGTTAAATAGATGTCACCCAAGGGCTAGACAAAGAGTATAGAATATGATTCATAACATACAAAGAATGTAGGAGGAAGAAAAAGGAGGAAAAAAAAAGCTTTAGGTTGTGTATGTAATAGCATACAAAGTAAGTTAAATTAGGTAGTAAGGGAATTACCCTAGAACCTTTGGTAACGACGAATATAAAGCCTGCGATGACAATAAGTACATACCTATCAATAATCACCCTAAATGTAAATGGTCTGAATGCACCAATCAAAAGACACAGAGTTACTGAATGGATAAAAAAACAAGACCCATCCATATGCTGCCTACAAGAGACTCACTTCAAACCCAAACACATACATGGACTGAAAGGAAAGGGATGGAAAAAGATATTTCATTGCAACTAATAGTGAGAAAAAAGCAGGAGTTGCAGTACTTGTATCAGACAAAATAGACTTCAAAACAAAGAAATTCACAAGAAACAAAGAAAAACATTACATGATGATAAAAGGGTCAGTCCAACAAGAGGATATAACTATTATAAATATCTATGCACCCAACACAGGAGCACCTACATATGTGAAACAAATACTAACAGAATTAAAGGGGGAAACTGAATGCAATGCATTCATTTTAGGAGACTTCAACACACCACCCACTCCAAAGGACAGATCACCAGAGAGAAAATAAGTAAAGAGACAGAGGCACTGAACAACATATTAGAACAGATGGACCTAATGGACATCTACAGAACACACCATCCAAAAGCAACAGGATACACTTTCTTCTCAAGTGCACATGGAACATTTTCAAGAATAGATCATATATTAGGCCACAAAAAGAACCTCAGGAAATTTAAAAATATTGAAATTGTACCAATCAGCTTCTCAGATCACAAAGGTATGAAACTAGAAATAAATTACACAAAGAAAACGAAAAGCCCACAAACACATGGAGACTTAATAACATGCTCCTAAATAATCAATGGATCAATGACCAAATAAAAACAGAGATCAAGCAATATATGACAAATGAAAACAATAATTCAACACCACAAAATCTGTGGGACGCAGCAAAGGCCGTGATAAGAGGGAAATATGTTGCAATACAGGCCTACCTCAGGAAAGAAGAATAATCCCAAATTAACAGTCTAAACTCACAATTAAAGAAACTAGAACAGGAAGAACAAATGAGGCTCCAAGCCAGTAGAAGGAGGGACATAATAAAGATTAAAGAAGAAATAAATAAAATTGAGAGAAATAAAACAATAGAAAGAATCAATGAAAGCAGGAGCTGGTTGTCCAAGAAAATAAACAAAACAGATAAACCCTTAGCCAGACTTATTAAGAAAAAAAGAGAGTCTACACACATAAAAAAAATCAGAAACGAGAAAGGAAAAATCACTACGGACACCACAGAAATACAAAGAATTATGAGAGAATTCTATGAAAAATTATATGGTAACAAACTGGATAACCTAGAAGAAAAGGACAGCTTTCTAGAAAAATACAACCTTCCAAGGCAGACCCAGAAGGAAGCAGAAAATCTGAACAGACCAATTACCAGAAAAGAAATTGAATTGGAAATCAAAAAACTACCTAAGAGGCAGAGCTCAAGGTGGCGGCATGAGCAGGGCAGTGGAAATCTTCTCCCAAAACCATATATATTTTTGAAAATACAACAAATACAACAATTCCTAAAAGAGAGACCAGAAGATACAGTACAACAGCCAGGCTACATCTACATCTGCGAAAATTCAGCACCTCAGGAAGAGGATAAGATACAAAGCCGTGACCTGGTGGGACCCGAGCACTCCCCCACCCCAGCTCACTGGCAGGAGGAAAAGAATCAGACTGGGGAGGGAAGCACAGGACTGCTAAATAACCAGCCCTGGTGATCTGCACCGGGAGCACAGACACACACCACATGGTGTACTGGACATTAGAGAAATGGAAGGGCAGGAACCGAGACGGAGACTGCGAGTGAATCCCCACAGCCAGCTCCCCTGGGACAAAAGAAAAGCGGGCACTTTTTAAAAGTCTTAAAGGGACAAGGGCCCAACAGCTGAATAAAATCGTCCAAGCACAATCAGCCCAGCGGGCTGAGAGTCTTGAGAAACTTCGGGCCCCCGACCCCCTGCAGGGTGAAGCAGCCCTGGGGCCCCTCATGGCGATAAGCAGCCTGCCATTCGTTCCCTCCGGCCAGTGCTGCAAATGGACCGGCTGACCTACCACAGCTGCAGAGTAGCCGGACAGCAGCCCTGCCCATGGCAACCACACAGAGTCTCCTCCCAGCGGGCAGCTGATCGGATGGGCAGCGGAACCTGGAGCAAGGTCCAGAAGGCGCGAAGGGGCCCGTCCTGGAAGTTCACCCCACACGGTGGGGCAGCTACACCCCCATAGTGCTCTAGGCTAGCCTAAGGGCGGCCCTGCCCATGGTAGCTCAGGGGATTATCCCAGAGACTGCCTCTTGGTGTGCGGGTAACCGGCACAGGCTGGGGAAGCCGGAGCCAGGTCCGGAAGGCGTGGAAGGCCCGACCTTGCAGTAGAACACACCTGGTGTGGCTGCAACGCACCACAGGGCTCCAGGCTAGCCTGAGGGTGGCGCCACCCACAGTACCTCACGGTAGTATCCCAGAGACTGCCTACCAGTGTGCGGGTAACCGGCACAGGCAGCGGAGAAGGGCAAGGCAAACAACAAGCAGGAAGGGACTTTGTTCTCCCAGCTCACACACGTGCCACCTGCCTGGGACCACTTCAATTGCCATGAAAAGACAGAAGATTCTGGTCCAGTCAAAAATCACTCAGACAGCCCCAGAGAGAGGGCCTGGGGGGATAGATTTAAACAATCTTCCTAAAAAAGAATTCAAAATAAAAGTCATAACCATGCTGATGGACCTACAGAGAAATATGCAAGACCTAAGGGATGAAGTCCAGAGAGAGACAACAGAAATGAAACAATCGATTGACGGGCTTAAGAGCAGACTGGACGAGGTGCAAGAGACTGTTAATGGAATAGAAATCAGAGAACAGGAGTACAGAGAAGTTGAGGCAGAGAGAGATAAAAGGATCTCTAGGAATGAAAGAATATTAAGAGAACTGTGTGACCAATCCAAACGGAACAATATTCGCATTATAGGGGTACAAGAAGAAGAAGAGAGAGAAAAAGGGACAGAAAGTCTCTTTGAAGAAATAACTGCTGAAAACTTCCCCAAGCTGGGGAAGGAAATAGTCTCCAGACCATAGAAGCCCACAGATCTCCTAACACAAGGGACCCAAGGAGGACAACACCAAGACATATAATAATTAAAATGGCAAAGATCAAAGACAAGGACAGAGTATTAAAGGCAGCAGGAGAGAGAAAAAATGATCATCTAAAAAGGAAAACCCATCAGGCTATCATCAGACTTCTCAACAGAAACCTTACAGGCCAGAAGAGAATGGCATGATATATTTAATGCAATGAAGCAGAAGGACCTTGAACCAAGAATATCGTATCCAGCATGATTATCATTTAAATTTGAGGGAGTGATTAAACAATTCCCAGACAAGCAAACGTTGAGGGAATTTGCCTACCACAAACCACCTCTACAGGATATTTTAAAGGGACTGCTCTAGACGGAAGCACTCTTAAGGCTAAATAGATGTCACCAGAGAGAAAGTCACAGAAAACAAAGCAGACCATCCAAATACCAACTGAAGGCAAAAATCAAAATCAACTATCCAGAAAAACAGTCAAAGGAAACACAAAAGAGTACAGAATAAAACACCTAACATATAAAGAATGGAGGAGAAAGAACAAGAAGGGAGAGAAATAAAGAATTATTGGACTGTGTTTATAATAGCTTAATAAGAGAGTTAAGTTAGATTTTTAGATAGCAAAGAAGCTACCCCTGAACCTCTGATAACTACGAATCCAAAGCCTGCAATGGCAATAAGTATATATCTATCAATAATCACCGTAAATGTAAATGCACTGAATGCACCAATCAAAAGACACAGAGTAATAGAATGGATAAAAAAGCAAGACCCATCTATATGCTGCCGACAAGAGGCTCACCTCAAATCCAAATATATACAAAGACTAAAAGTGAAGGGATGGAAAAAGATATTTCATGCAAACACTAGGAAGAAAGAAGCAGGTGTTGCAATACTTGTATCAGACAAAATAGACTTCAAAACAGAAAGTAACAAGAGACAAAGAAGGACATTACATAATGATAAAGGGGGCAGTCCAACAAGAGGATATAACCATTATAAATATATATGCACCCAAAACAGGAGCACTGACATATGTGAAACAAATACCAACAGAATTAAAGGAGGAAATAGTATGCAATGCATTCATTTTAGGAGACTTCAACACACCACTCAGTCCAAAGGACAGATCAACCAGACAGAAAATAAGTAAGGACATAGAGGCACTGAACAACACACTAGAACAGATGGACCTAACAGACATCTACAGAACTCTACACCCAAAAGCAACAGGATACACATTCTTCTCAAGTGCACATGGAACATTTTCAAGAATAGGCCACATACTAGGCCACAAAAAGAACCTCAGTAAATTTAAAAATACTGAAATTCTACCAATCAACTTCTCAGATCACAAAGGTATAAAACTAGAAATAAATTGTACAAAGAAAACAAAAAGGCTCACAAAAACAGGGAGGCTTAACAACATGCTCTAAATAATCAATGGATCACGACCAAATTAAAACAGAGATCAAGCAATACATGGAGATAAATGACAACAACAGCACAAAGCCCCAACTTCTGTGGGACGCAGCAAAAGCAGTTCTAGAGGAAAGTATATTGCAATCCAGGCCTATTAAAGAAGGAAAAACAATCCCAAATGAATAGTCTAAAGTCACAATTACTGAAATTGGAAAAAGAAGAAAAAATGAGGCCCAAAGTCAGCAGAAGTAGGGATATAATAAAGATCGGGGAAGAAATAAATGAAATTGAGAAGAATAAAATAATAGAAAAAAAGGAATGAAACCAAGAGCTGGTTCTTTGAAAAAATAAAATAGAAAAACCCCTAGCCAGATTTATCAAGAGAAAAAGAGAATCTACACACATAAACAGAATCAGAAATGAGATGGAAAAATCATGACGGACACCACAGAAATACAAAGAATTATTAGAGAATACTATGAAAATCTATATGCTAACAAGCTGGAAAACCTAGAAGAAATGGACAACTTCTTAGAAAAATACAACCTTCCAAGACTGACCAAGCAAGAAACAGAAAACCTAAACAGACCAATTACCAGCAACGAAATTGAATCGGTAATCAGAAAACTACCCAAGAACAAAACCCCCGGGCCAGATGGATACACCGCCCAATTTTATCAGACACATAGAGAAGACATAATAGCCATTCTCCTTAAAGTTTTCCAAAAATAGAAGAGGAGGAATACGTCCAAACTCATTCTATAAAGCCAGCATCACTCTAATACCAAAACCAGGCAAAGACACAACCAAAAAAGAAAGTTACAGACCAATATCCCTGATGAACATAGATGCAAAAATACTCAACAAAATATTAGCAAACCAAATTCAAAAATACATCAAAAAGATAATCCATCATGATCAAGTGGATTCATCCCAGGGATGCAAGGATGGTAGAACATTCAAAAATCCATCAATATCATCCGCTACCTCAACAAAAAGAAGGACAAAAACCATATGATTATCTCCATAGATGCTGAAAAAGCACTGGACAAAATTCAACATCCATTCATGATAAAAACTCTTAACAAACTAAGTATGGGGGGGGCAAGTACCTCAACATAATAAAGGCCATATATGACAAACCCACAGCCACCATCATACTTACCAGCGAGAAGCTGAAGGCTTTTCACCTAAGATTGGGAACAAGACAGGGATGCCCACTCTCTCCACTGTTATTCAACATAGTACTGGAGGTCCCAGCCATGGCAATCAGACAAAACAAAGACATACAAGGCATCCAGATTGGTAAAGAAGAAGTCAAATTGTCACTATTTGCAGATGACATGATACTGTACATAAAAAACCCTAAAGACTCCACTCCAAAACTACTAGAACTAATATCTGAATTCAGCAAAGTTGCAGGATACAAAATAGATACACAGAAATCTGTTGCTTTCCTATACACTAACAATGAGCTAACAGAAAGAGAAATCAGGAAAATAATATCATTCACAATCGCATCAAAAAGAATAAAATACCTAGGAATAAACCTAACCAAGGAAGTGAAAGACCTATATGCTGAAAACTACAAGACACTCCTAAGAGAAATTAAAGAGGACACTAACAATTGGAAATTCATCCCATGCTCTTGGCTAGGAAGAATAAATATTGTCAAAATGGCCATCCTGCCTAAAGCAATCTACAGATTCAACGCAATTCCTACCAAAATACCTACAACATTCTTCAACGAACTGGAACAATTAGTTCTAAAATTCATATGGAACCACAAAAGACCCTGAATAGCCAAAGCAATCCTGAGAAGGAAAAATAAAGCAGGGGTAATCTCGCTTCCCAACTTCAAGCTCTACTACAAAGCCACAGTAATCAAGACAATTTGGTACTGGCACAAGAACGGACCCACAGAGCAGTGGAACAGAATAGAGAGTCCAGATATTAACCCAAACATATACGGTCAATTAATATACAATAAAGGAGCCATGGATATACAATGGGGAAATGGCAGCCTCTTCAACAGCTGGTGTTGGAAAAACTGGACAGCTACATGTAAGATAATGAAACTGGATCATTGTCTAACCCCATACACAAAAGTAAATTCAAAATGGATCAAAGACCTGAATGTAAGTCATGAAACCATAAAATTCTTAGAAAAAAATATAGGCAAAAATCTCTTGGACATAAACATGAGCAACTTCTTCATGAACATATCTCCCTGGGCTAGGGAAACAAAAGTAAAAATGAACAAGTGGGACTATATCAAGCTGAAAAGCTTCTGTACAGCAAAGGACACCATCAGTAGAACAAAAAGACATCCTACACTATGGGAGAATATATTCATAAATGATATATCCGATAAGAGGTTGACATCAAAATATATAAAGAGTTCACGCACCTCAACAAACAAAAAGCAAATAAGCCAATTAAAAAATGGCCAGAGGAGCTGAACAGACACATCTCCAAAGAAGAAATTCAGATGGCCAACAGGCACATGAAAAGATGCTCCACATCACTAATCATCAGAGAAATGCAAATTAAAACCACAATGAGATATCAACTCACACCAGTTTCGATGTCCAGTATCCAAACACAAAGAACAACAAATGTTAGGGAGGATGTGGAGAAAGGGGAACCCTCCTACACTGCTGGTGGGAATGCAAATTAGTGCAACCATTGTGGAAAGCAGTATGGAGGTTCCTCAAAAAACTCAATATAGAAATACCTTTTGGCCCAGTAATTCCTGGGAGTTTACCTGAAGAAAACAAGATCCCTGATTCAAGACATATGCACCCCTATGTTTATCGCAGCACTATTTACAATAGCCAAGAAATGGAAGCAACCTAAGTATCCATCAGTAGATGAATGGATAAAGAAGATGTGGTACATATACACAATGGAATATTATTCAGCCATAAGAAGAAAACAAATCCTACCATTTGCAACAACATGGACGGAGCCAGAGGGTATTGTGCTCAGTGAAATAAGCCAGGCGGAAAAAGGCAAGTATCAAATGATCTCACTCATCTGTGGAGTATAAGATCAAAGGAGAAACTGAAGGAACAAAACATCAGCAGACTCACAGAACCCAAGAATGGACTAACAGTTACCAAAGGGAAAGGGACAGGGGAGGATGGGTGGGAAGGGAGGGATAAGGGGAAAAAGGGGACATTATGATTAGCACACATTGTGTAGGGGTAGGGGGCATGGGAAAGGCAGTATTTAGAGAGAAGACAAGTAGTGATTCTATAGCATTTTACTACGCTGATGGACAGTGACTGTAGTGGGGTATGTGTGGGGGACTTGATAGTAGGGAGTCTAGTAACCATAATTTTGTTCAAGTGATTGTACATTAACGATACCAAAATAAAAAATAATAATTATAATAATCATCATGAGGCAAGTATCCAGGAGAGCAGTCAGCTCAAAGAGCCTCCACTTAGATGGGAATGAAGGTAGGCCTGTAACCACGTTTGTCCTTGTGAGGAAGACAGTCTGATTATTTGGGGTGAAGTGGATACCATGTAGAAGTAACAAGATCAAAGGCACTGAAAAAAAGTATTTGAATTAGAAAGGCTTATAATCAAATATAGACACAAAAGAGAAAATGAATATAAAAGCGACATGAAGGATAAACTGGAACCTAATGAGTCACCTGCAGGGGTGGTTGGGAGCTAGTGGGAAAGACGGAGTGTGGGGGTGGCAACTGGAGTGACTTCTTGGATTATACCTCTTTTTGCAACCAAGTTATTTTTTTATATAAGAAAAAGACTCAACAATGGTAGGAGGGAAGCCTAAAGAGGAAACATAAACAGCAACAAATAGTCCAACTGTATTTCACAGGAATAACATAACTACACTGGGGGTAGGAGAAAGGGAACTAATCCAGGTGATTTGTGTGTGTGGTTAAATATACAGAGCACAAAATGAGCCATTTAAACCATTTTTAAGTGTGTAGCTCTGGAGCGGTAATTACATTAGCAATCCTGTAGAAGTATCACCACTACCTATTTCCAAAATTTTTTCGTCACTCCAAAGAGAAACTGTAGCCACACAGCAGTAACTCCCCATTCCTCTGGCCCTTTTGAAAACATTTTGACTACAGACCTTCACATTAAAAAAGTGAACAAGAACTGAAGTCCAGTCGGTGAGTTTTTCACATTCTTATGTATTAGCATTCTGAAACTGCTTTCCGTATATTCCAGAACAGTTTGAATTAAGTTGGGGCATCAGTGGAACTCATGCTTTCATACATAGGTAGAGATAATTAGGAAACAGACGCAGATGCGTGTATCTATCACGTGAGTGTATTTCCTAACTCTGTCTGCTATGAGCACCTAAAAGAAAAGTAACTGTAGCAGCAATGATCAGTTGCGGTGCCCTGATCTTGGATTCCAAATTCCATCCTTCAAAAAACAGGAGCCAGGCCTGGGAAAAGGACTGATTTCAGGGCTAAAAGGGAAGTACAAGAAGAAATGGGTCATCTTGTTGGTCCGGCAAGTAAGGAAGTGCTCAAATAATGATGGAAATACATCCAAGGACATAGGATGCAGCTTGATGGGCTCCCATAGGCCAAGTCAGGGACAGTTTAAGCACCAAAAAAAATTATATCTGTGATGGAGTAAAATACACTAAAATAAAAATCCACAAGTGAACACTAATACAAATACACGGGCAGTAAGTTGGAGAGAAAGGATAATCTTCCTTAAAGTAGAATGCCAGCTAACAAATGTAGAAGGAAGAATGGAATTAAAATTTGCCATCCAGCAGCTATAACAGTAGTAACTTATCCAAGTAAAAATCATCAATGTGTGCTAAAACTGGTAGATAAAATTTGATGAGAAACATTATTTACGTCACCTCAAAGCAACTCCCCACAAGATAGTTACCAATGACAAAGAGGAAACCAATAACTCAATAGTGAAGAAACCTGGAAGAAACTACCGTAACCAAGTAAAATTAACATGAAGTCAATAGCCTGGGGTTCTCAACATGTTGCACTAGAAGAATACAACACCTCTTCTTTGGGATTCCAGACAAAAATTTATAACCTGAATCTCATGAGACAAATGCAAATAGAGGGGCGTTCTACATAGTTTGTTGTCTTTAAAAATGACAAGGTTATGAAAGGCAAAGACAAACTGAAGAGCTGTTCTAGATAAAAGAAACCACAGAGCCGTGACAAGTAAACAAAAGTGATTCCTGACCGGATACTGGACCAGCACATTTTTGTTTCCTTTTGCTATACATGATATTATTAGCACAACTGATGTAATCTGAATATGGTCTGTAGATTACATAATAATAATACATGAGTGTTATTTTCCTGACTTTGTAACTGTGCTGTGGTTATGTATAAGAAACTCCTTGTTTTTAGATTAAAATATACACAAATACTCAGGGTAAAGTGGTATCTTGCCCACAGCTTACTTTCAAACAGTTCAGAAAAAACAAAACAAAGCATGGACATATACAGAAATAAAATGATAAGCAAATGAGGTAAGATGTTAATGTTTGACCTGTTTGGATGATGAATATGTGGGAATTCTTTGTGCTATTTGTGCAGCTTTTTCTCTATGCCTGAATTCATTTCAAAGTAAAAAGTAAGACAATGTACTAAACCAGCTGTTGCTTAATATTTTTTGCAAGAACCTCCTCAAGTGATCACGTGAGTAATGCTTAAACACCACAGTGGGCCTCTCACAACTGCCAGCCACCTTCTGATATGAATAACTGCATCTTTTACACATTGTGATTGAGGATTCTTTCTTGTATTGAGTCAAAATCTATTCTGTGTATTTTTCATCCATCCAATCTGTGTGCCTTGTCCTGTGTTTACAATGTTATTTCCCTAAATCCTTTCAGAGGTTTTCTATCATACTTTAATTGCAACACACACGTTTTTTTAAAGACCGAACTTCTTGCTCTTGTTTCCTGCTTCTGAAGATTCCTTTGCTTAGTCCTCTTAATAATGTCATTTCCTCTACTATAAAATGAAGTAGATAGACTAGATGGCCTCTAAAATCCTACCATGAAACTAAGTTTCTTTGAAGCAAGGACTGGACTATTTTTATACCTAGCATGGAACGTGGTAGATGGGGAATATATATGTGTTGGATTGACTGAACTTCCAAATAAGATCAATGTTTCTTTGATATTCCCAGTAGGCAGATCTCTGCACCATGCCACAGAATAGATGTAATTTTCCAAAATGTGAATGAGAAAACACCTTTAAATTTCTGTTTCCTGTAATCCAGCAGCATATATAACATACCACTTTAGAAAACAGTTGTGTTCATGAAAACCTGGGGATAAATCAAACTTGATTCACAATTTTGAGCCCACTGCAGCTGCCCAAACAGTATCTGTTCATGTGAACCTACTGCTTCTTTACACTCTTCATTTTGTGACACACCTGTGAATTTACACAACCAATCCAATCATCTCTGTTTAAAAGTCACAAAAATGCAGTTCTGTAATTTTTTTTTTAGAGTCAACAAGGGCAGAGGAGGTAAGTAATTTATCCAAACTTATACAGTAAGTTAGATTTAAAGTTGGAACTGATAGAATTCAAGCCCAAGGCCCCCCTGTCTGAGCTCTCTCTGCTGCATCACTCTGCCAACTTGTTGCTAACATGACTCCTCTAGGATAATTTTTCATCACATTTCAACATATTTGTTCTCTATCAGATTTTGAAAGGCTTTCTAGAAATTGAGCATGTCATGCTCTCTTTACTTGCAACATATATAAACACATATTTGATATAAAAAATTATTCATAAAGTTCATGCTTTACTTCTAAATTTTGTACTAAACATGTTGTCCAGTTTGTATATTTGAGAGACAAAGTCTTTTGTTTATCTCCTTCCTCATTTAATTAGTTCCCTCTGTTTTATAACATATGGTCCTTTTAAATAGAATTCTGCATTTTGATACACTATTGACATGGAGGTATTAAAGACAGCTCTTGACAGTCAGGAACCCAGGACATTGAAATATAACTGAAGACTCTTAATATATACCAAAAAAATTACAACAGTTACAACACACTGTGGAAAAATAGTATATTAGAGAACTAACTTTTTGAGATGTGAGTTTCTCCCTTATTTTTCTCTTTGTCCCTCTAAAACACTGATATACCGGATTTGCAGATATGCTAAATTAGATATGCTAAAAAATGGTATACATTCTCTAGTACTAATTGTAAAAAATGCTGTTTGCTAAATCACAACACAGATAGCTTCATGATGAGTAGAAAGGAGTTGATTTTGATAACCTTGGCAATCAGAATAGAAACCATTCGGAAAATGCACACAGATGAGGGACTCAAAGCACAGAATGATGCTACTTGTTTATGTAGAGTAGCTTATTCTAGGAATATGAATGTATTTATAAGGAATTGTTCTAAAAGGAAACAGTGGCAGCAACATGGTACCTATCACACAATCTGAGTGTGGGGGCAATATGAGAAAATTGTGATATAGCTTCTGTTACTCCACTGATTACTACCTGAAATACTCTTAAGCATTATTTTCCAGTGCTAGAGGTACTGGTCAGGATCACTGTATAGTTTTTATTTCTCACATCCTCTAGTTCCTTCTAACCTAATACATTACACATTCATGACACATGATCACATTGATTAGAAAATATCTTTTGTGTTTCAGATATGCAGAAATGTTTCAAATGAAGCCACTCTTCTAAATTAAAGTTTTATTTTTTCCAAAAGTCTAAGGAGTGAATTTTAAAAATCCAAGTATGTGTTTTTCTTCACATGCCTTATTATCTTGAATGATACAGGTTGATAAGATGAAGAAACAAAACTAAAATCAGAACAATATATAAAAAGCCACGTATAAAGCTAGAAAGGTAAAGAGCGAAGGTCCATCAGATGAACAAAGTGAATTGCACAAAAGGAAGAGGAAGAAAATGAGGTATCCTAAGCACATCTCTTGTTACTTCTAAGGTTGGAATTGTTACAATAAGAGCCTGTGGTTACATTTTGTGTTTCTTTCAGGAGTCCACTTATGGGCTTATGAATATAATGAATTCCTGAATATAACCTAAAATAATATCGTGCCATTTTCCAAATAAAACAGTTCCTGTTGTTCATTTTAGTCTCGTGGAGAAGATGAGAGTGAGCATCATTATTTCATTCAACACATGCCGACAACAGCTCCGACCCAAAGCCACGTGGGATGAAATGCATCATTATGTGCACCATCATGTTACCAGCTGAAATACAAAGTTGTGTCTCATCAGCAGTATGTAATTCCAAAAATCTTTCATGAATAAGTCTGCAATTAGTTATCTACCAGACAGTTTAATATTCAAAATTGGTGCCTCTAATTTCATACCAAATGTGCAACTTCTGAAAATAAAAAGGGTGAAAAGAGAAAATAGAAAATAAAAGTTATTTTTTATTATATCTGAAAGCAGTACTTAAAAAAAATCCAAACATGGACATACTAAACACTTCATAACATTGTAAATTTTTAAGCTTCTAGCTTTACAAGGATATCTGTATTGGGACCAGCCTAAGTGTCTAAAAATAGGAAATTGGTTGAAGTTATTAGTGTATCTCAAGGGGGATTTACCATGAAGTTAATAGCCTCTGGTTCCTCACACAAGCCCCTTCTAAGGCTGGATATCAGATTTTCAAAATCTTTTACTGAAGACATTTAATTAAAATATAATAAACATACAAAAAGTACATATATTTTAAGTGTATAGCTTGATGAATTTTCCTACATGAACACACTCAGATAGAGAGAAGGACATATGAGGACCCCAGGCCCCTTCCCTGCCCCTCCCGTTCATCCCAGCCTCCCCGAGGCCACGACCACGTCGCCCGCTAAGAGCATAAGTAGGGCTCTTTGGGTCTGGCTTGCTTCATTTCATGTTTGAGAGATTTTTCTACATTGTGTGCAGGTGGAGGTCACTTTTTTCACTGCTATATAATATTTGACACTATATTTACCTATTCTTTCTAGGCCTTTGAATCTGCCTTTGTATTTGTCATTTTGTATTACTTTCTTTAAAAAGGCTCCCAACGTTATATAACTTCCAAAACCAGGAACTCCTGCTACCAATGCACATCCATATAGTGAAATATCTTGTATGCTTTTTAAAGTCAAGTTTTCTAATACTTAATAGCGTGGGAAGATCCAGAGGCACCTCACTGTGACCTATCATTTTGCATGCCAGGGGGAGGTGTGTACTCATGTCTCCTGGACAAATGACAAACTGGAAAGTACAATACAGAGGAAACCAGGACAGGTAAGGTGACAGAAACATTAGCTTAAATGCATTTTAGGTTTGAATTGTAACTGTATCATAGGACCCCCTCTCTAGCTCTTCCACTCTTCAAACAGCATGCATGGGATGTAACAGGGCACTGGCAGGGGGGTAAGGTCACTGAGTTTATCAGCTGGTTTTTATAAAGTGGATGATGGGCCCAGAACTTGTTCCATCTCTATCTCCATCTCCAAGTAGCTTTAAGACCTTGCTCTGCTCACTTCACCAGTGATGGGTATCATTTGTCTTATTTTTAAAGTAGAGGGTTATAAACTCAGAAGTCTCATCAGCTGTACTATTTTTAGATTCTCTTCCAGTCAGATAATAATGATAAAAGAAAAGCACTTCTATTTTTTAATTTATTAAGAGTATTTGAAAATTCTAATATGCCATATTCTCACTCATATTCTAAATGTTTAGGAATTAAATAAACAGGTAGTTTTTATGATTTTTTGTCTATGTGTCTTAAAGAATTGTTCAAGAAATTCCAATTTTTTAAGTTTTTTGGGCAATTCTGGGCTAAGAAGTATATATACCTATTTAAAACTCAAAGTTTTTTAAATGCTAAGAAATTAATTATATGAAATACATTCCAGTGTGAAAGAAAGAATAAAAACTCCTAGGTATGCACAATCTTACTGCCACCACCTCAGTCCCTAGTGGTGACTCCCAAAGCCACTCGGTATCTCCAAAGCAATTCTTGAATTCGGTATTAATTACACCTAAAGATGCTTGGAGGCTGACCATCTTCTCACTTATTCAAGATTCTCAACTGAATTAAATTTGTGCTTACAAAAAGGGAGTAGCAAGTAGGTATAAAGTATTTTTAAAGACCCAAAGGAGGACAGTAACGGAGGAAAAAAATAAACATCAGATGTGGAATTTCTAGTAAAAAAAAAAAACAAACGTAGTGAGCAGACAGGAAAGGGAACAGTTTGGGCACAGGAAGTTCAGAGAGAGATCTGAGAACCAGGATGACAGTTCTATTTAGATTCGCTAAAGATAAGGGAAGCGAATCAAAGTAAAAGCGGCAGGTTTAGCATTGTCCCACTTCCAGTAAAAGAAAAAGGTCTGCAGGTAGAATCATGCGCTTTCTAGAGTTTGAGCAACCTATCTGGGGAGGTGAAAAAATAGTTTGGAAAGGTGGCAGAAAACTGTAAGCATAAATCATGAGTTCAGTGAAATAATAGATTTGGGCTATACCCCAAAGATAAAGAAAATAACCAAAGAATTTTTACAACTTTTAGAACAATACATTTATACTTTCAAATAAACTAATTCAAAATAAACACACAAAATGTGACGTAACGATACCCATGATTCTGTACCCAGCTCTCACATATACAAATATGTAAGGCTGTCATTTGTTTCTTTCTCCCACGTGAGCAATAAACTCATTTCTATCAATAGCATGTCAGTGGTTACTGTGACAATAAATAAGTTATTTTATCAAATTTAATTCTTACAAAACCATAGGAAAAGTTCTAGAAAACAATTTGTACTTTAAAATACCCATATATGGCCTGTATCATTCAAAATAAAATACCTCTACACAACAGTTCATAATTAGACAAAGTCCACCATCAGAAATATGGAGACCCCTAAACATGAAGCTAAAGTATTTCCAGGTAACAATCTTTTAAATAAAAAAAGAAAAGAAACCACTTCACATTATTTTACAAAATTAACCCTAAACAACAGTCTTGCTTTCTCTCATTAGAATTTTCTTTTTTATGACTATTCAGGAACAAAGAAGAGAAAAATACAAATCACAGCACAAACTCATTTATACAAATGTAACTTTTTTTGGTCATTAGCGTCTCCCTTCATTATAGAGAAGAGACAATCCGTCAGCAAGAAGGGAAAGCAAACATTTTTGTAAATATACTGTAAAGTTTAATAGTAATATGAGACTATTGTCACTTGTTTGGAGTTTATTTTCTGTCAGTAAAATCAGTCCTATGGGGGGAAAATAAATACTTCAAAATGTGTTCGCTTCTGAAACCAACTTTGCTTGTATTGCCCTCCTGATTAAAGTAGAATTAAAGTCTTCTCTACAAAAAGAAGCAAAAATGTCTTACTTGTTGCAATGTACTTTTCTGTTAGTAGATAAGGATTTCTCCTTTTTCTCTTCTGTTTTGAGTAATTAGACACCAGAGATTTTTGGAGGGTTAATTCACTAAAGTAGATATATTTTAAAAGGGCCATTGTTCTGTCTTTAAAGCTTTAATTTTCTTAATATTGCATTAGGACCACCATACAGAGATAACTTCTGAACAGTCACCTTCTATTTCAAACCACTTTCCACCTGGAGACCAGCGGTGCTGCCTCTCCCTGAGAACAGGGCCTATTTTCCAGTGAACTTTTCCATACTTTCCTCTTTTCCCCTTGATTTTCTCAAGATACCTAATCCGGCAATAAAAAATTAACTGACATAATGTTAAAGAAGAATTGTCATTCTTCAGCTACAAAGAGAAATAGCTAAGTAGGTGGAAATGTAGACCCATATTATAATGATGGTCTCAAAGACCATCATTTATAGGAACTTTCAAAGAAAACAATTACAATTTCCACAAACAGTGCCTATATTACCTTCAATTTAAATGGTTAAATAAATAAGCAATGTATGAAGTATGGAGAGAGAAAAAAGAAGGGACAATTATGACAGCAATAGAGAATTTTATTTGCTATTTACTATATAAATAATTACTGATAAATAATACCTAAAACAGACATGAAGACGGGTTTCATTCTTACTTCAATTAACAGCTAAGATAAGCAAGCTTCATTTGAAACAAGGACAACCTATAAACTGGTACTTTTAAATGAATATCAAAGGAAAAAGCACATTTGGGCAAATTAAGAAGCATAATTAATTAAAAATTATGATAATAAAAAGCATAATAATAAAAAAGGCTAGCCCCGCATAATTCCCAACTCCAAACCCATGAACTTTAGAAAAGCTTTCTTTTTAAAAGCAATACTGAAGTAAAAGAATTTGAGCTCAATACATAATTTCTTTAGCATATATGTTCTGAATAGTTACGTGATATTTGTAGGTAAGTAATCTGTGGAAAACTTTCCCATGTAATCTGCACCCAGAGAGAAAATTAATCCAATCAACACTTCTAATACTGTGGTCATATTTCCCACAGAAAATTAACTGGAAAAAAATTTTAAGACAAAACATATCCTTTTAGAGTCCATATTCGCCAATATATTCACGATTATAAGCCATAAAAGCATTCCTCTGAGTAAAGTAAGAAAGGGGAAAAAAACCCTACAATGAACAACCCTCCTTGTCTTCAAATATATACAGTTTAGTTACATAATTAGGTTAAAACGGAAATTCTAAAATAATGACATATTCACCATTATCTCCTGGTTAAGTTTAAGAAGTCTTTTTTTTCTACCACCATCCCCCAACTAAGGGAGCAGACATCTGATCCATGCAGGAAACGCCCACGGTAAGATGCATATATAACTTCACAAAAATGATTACCGTCACAAGTAAACTCAAGTTATACTTGTAATTTATAAATGCCTTGTAATACTTATTCCTCTGCATTGCTTTTCTTTAAAAACAATTAGCCTCTAAAACTTCATCAGCACAGGTTTAAATCTAGAGCTATTAACATTAATCTGCTAAGTTTCTTTTTTCTTCTTTAATATGTTTGTAAAATTAATTGCCCTCCTGAGCACCATACAAATAAATAAAAACAGTAAGTGGTATAATTTATATGACAAGCTCACAGCTTTAAAAATTCATTAAAAGCTTGGCAATAATATTTTCAGTGCATTTGACTATTACCTATCGATCCTAATGCACTTGACTTATCTGTAGAGATAAAACTTATCTTGACCTTGCTGAATACAAATAGCTTAGACTAAAACCTGCTATGGCCTCTCTGGGGAAACAGTGATAATCATTACCAAGATGACACAGGGAACTAAGTGCTCAATACAAATGCTTCACACAATGAAAGCTGCTTCCTTCGCACTTTGGTAATAAAAAATGAGAGACAATAGTTTTACATCTGTGGATAAGTAGCGTTAAGTTACTTTCTCTAACAGACATAACATACTTTCGTTTCCTAACAAGACACCAGTCCACTTTCTACAGCATTCTCCTATTACGGGGGTGCTGCTTCACAACCCCGAGCTCGTTTGTCTTGGGTACAACCCCAGCACAGAGTGTGGGACTGGCATAAGGGACGGGAAACTTGATGGTGTTCCTTTGCAGACATCTAGAACATCAGAGAAACTTAGGGAAAAAAATGACAGACAGCTTTTTTTAAGGTGCATTTAAATTTCCCACTAAAATATTCTAAAACTGCACCTAGAGTGATCAGTGCATAAAAGATATTCCTAAATGTGTCTTGAATCACATGGCAGCTTTCCTGAACAATCCTACTCCTCTCTCAAATTCCACCCCTGCATTTTTATTGTCAGAGTAAATAAGTCAGCACTGAATTATCTATTCTGCTTCTCAAAGTCTATGTGATACACAAAGTAAGCCAGTGCAAGCCTTTCTCCACCTTTTAAAATAAAAGCCTGTTTTGAGGTAAACACAATTTCAACAGTTGACTAAACCTTAACTAGAGTATTTCATACAGTTAAAAAAAAAAACTTCTTGAAGAAAATGCTAATTAATTCCCTGATTTCACATGGCTAACAACCAAAGATAAAAAAGAAACTATCAAGATTTCTAATTTTCAAATACTTTTCTTTTACAAACATTGAAGCATAGAATGAATTTAATTTCAAACACATTAAATTATTAAAATTTTTTAAGTTCCTGAAAATTAAACAGCTAATACTCTATAACTGAATTTGAAATAAGATTTGTTTTTCAACTACTTACGGAGACTGAGAATTTATGGATAAATTATAACTTTATGAATCACACCTCTGACAACTTAAAAATTCAGGCTTGGATTTTCTCTAACCTCTCTGCCTCCAAATATTTCCCAACGTTAGCCAGACAATGAATACACACTTACTGTCATTTTACATAACATTTAGGTTCAAGAAAGAGAGGAATAACTTTAATTGTGATTTAATAGTCACCATTTTTGTAGTGAAATATATGTATCAGTATTGCATGACTTTTAAGGAAGCATGAAAAGAAATTACATAGAGAATTTGCTAAGTAGATCAGTGGTGTTTTTAAGCAGTCCACATTTTGAAAACTCCTGCAAGAATTTGTTATCCTCTATTATTATTCAAGGCACCTGAACACAAGATATTATTACTGTGGCACATTAACTCTCCTATTTCTCAAGACAGAACCAGGAATTTTAAACATTCCCTATTGAATAATTTGCTCAGAGCACCTAAATGAAATATACTATAATTTTATATACTGCCATCTACAATATTGCTTAGTGTTGATAAACCACAATACAACTTTCTTTATTTTAATTGGCAACAGTTTTTGGCATTGGCTATACAGGAGTACAGACCAAACAAAAAAAAAGCCATCCACAAACTCTGCCACCAAGAATAAGGCTCCATTGCTAATTATACAGGGAACTGATTTTAATTACACAGAGAACATGGCTTTTAAAAACACTTTCCAAACTGCAAAGGCAGATGGGGGAGTTAGGAATCAGTAAGACTTCTGTCATGTTACCATGTTACAACAGTGCCCTCTACTGGTAAGTGTAGAACTTTGCAGGAAAAAAATTCATGTTTTACTTAAGAGACTAAATTCCGAATTTCGTTTAGCTAGGAATTCCGAAAAAACTTTAATTATGGAAATTTTGCAGCCTTCCATTAGTATAAATAATTAAATTCAACTTGTATCACTTTACACCTAAATCAATATTTAACTTTACATTTTAAAAGCTTCTTTGATGACATTTTTAGTTTTGAAAGAACTACATTCAAGAAATATGGCTTCCCAACTAGACACCATCTAGCAAAAAGACAAACTGTTTTCTTAAATGATGAATAAATATTAAAAGTATCTGGATAATTCATCAATTATATTTCTTAATATAAAATTTGCACATTTAGTAAAAGAAACTTAAGATTTCATTTCATTCATTAACTTTTTATGTATCAATTTTTATCTAACTCTCAGCCCATCATGCATATGTCATGATGTCAAAATCGCAGTAGTTATTGGTAGTCAACATAGATTCAGAGAAAATTGATGTTTCCCACTTATTAACCAGCAAGTATTTCTTTAAGCCCTCCTGTAAGAATAACCCTTGGTTTCAGCAACAATTAACAATCTAGCTTAGCACATGGATCTCAGTAACGAGATAACCATCATTACTACTTTAGTTCCTCAGAAGTAAAAAGTCTAGCACACATGACAGTCTGATTTACAAGAAATCACAATATGAGATTTAAAGTTACATGTACTTTAAAATCTTTGAGTCTTACATGTAAGATAAGAAATTTTTAAAAAGTGAATAAAGTTTAAGAACAAGCATATTCAACTGACTTCAATGGATTACAATTTGTAATCTCCAAAAAATAAACTATTCCTTATGCCTAGAACTGAAGAAAATTACCTGTTGTCTTCCCTTATACATAAACAGATTATTTCTATCACAGATAGATACATCCTAAGTTATGGAAATTGTACTTTAAAAAGCAGTACAAGAACTTGATGACTATACAGGAAACCAATTTGTTTTACATTAACATGAAACTGATCTTCAAGAAAGGTGATGCTCAGAATACAGTCTTTCAGCAACTTAAATATGGGGGTGAAGGTGGAGGAAGGGACCAAGAACAAAGCTGCCACGAGCAGGAAACTGTCAGGCAAGAGTGCAAATTCTTTGGTGGGAGGACAGGGGGAGGGCTGTTGAGAGGTCCAGGGAATAGGCTTGGAGAAAGAGAGAGGGAAGCAGAAATGCATCAAGTTCTGCTTGCTAGGTAAGGGCTAAAACTTTCAAGCAAGTCGAGTTTTATTGATGGTTAGTTTACCAGTTACCATCCCGACTCTTCACCAACAACACACCCATTTCTCACAAGCAGTAATTCTCAGTTTTATAATGGAAATGAATAGAAAAATGAAATGTACATTATAAACACTGATTTTATAATGAACCACCAGAAAGTGTCTTCAATTAGGAAAGAGAGTATATTCAAACTGACCACTGGAAGTAAAGAAACAAAAGTAACTATGAAAACAACAGAAAATTACCTTAGACGTAAAAATAGGAAGAATATATCCTGATGGATCTGAAGATTTTTTTAAAAGGATATACACTTTCTGAAATAGTCACAATTGGTTTCTGAAATACAGTAGTTCTGGAGTAAAACGACAGATAAGAATTTCAGAATTAAAAAGAAGGAATTACAGATTACAGCAAGGAAAGTATTCAATCGATCACTCTTGGGATCAGAGTTTTATTATTTCCTGTTCATAAGAATGAGTTCAAAGTTTTGCCTCTCTTCAACATGCAGGAGGAAAGAAGACAAATCCTTAGACCAAGTCATTTTTTTCTGATACCTATAATAGGTTAGAATTTGTGTAATATTACAGACCATCTTTCATTTCCTCTATGATCTTAAAAAAAGGATGCTTACCTGAAATCCCTAAATTTAAACAGTCATAAAGTAGGATCAAATGTAGCCCACAAAGAATTTAAACCCCAGAAAATGATTTCTACTCTGGGCCAATCAAAACTCAGTTGTCAGCCATGACAAAATGGGCAAAGGATAAAAAGGGGCAGCTTACCATGGAAAAAAGACAAATAGTTCATAAACATATCTCTGGCAATCAAAGGCATATAAGATGTAAACCACCTTTCACCAATCTGGCAAAGGCCAAAAATAATACCCACTACAGATGCAAGTGTCAGGAAAGACACCGTCTGGTGCTGCTTGGCAAGCATACTTGGAGGCCCTTCCTGGACGGCAGTTTCAGATAGGTAGCCTTAAAAATTCCTTCAAAATGTGGCAACCCTTTAATCAACCCAGCAATTCTGCTACTAGGAATTTCTCATAAGAAAATTATTAGACAGTACAAAGAGATATGTGACCAAGGGCGTCAACAAAGCATCATTAAAATGGTGAAAAATCCTAAACAGTGTAAATATTACAACCAGGAATTAGGGAAATGAATTATGGCATGTCTATATGATGCAATATACTAAGCTGCCACTTGGATAAGATAACAGACATGGAAAGACATCATGATAAAATGAGAGGGGGAGGAAAACCAAACCAGAACATAGTATATATGGTGTGATCTCATTTTGGAAAAAAGAAACCAATGGAACCACATAGACACATACACACAACACACCCCCAGGGAGAAAAATGAGGAAGAATATAACCCCCTTATGCAGTAGTATTAGAAGTGACATCTTCTATACATATTTAGAATTTTTTCTAAAATGAGTAATTCTTATATAATAAAGTTTTTGTTTTTAAAACAGGAGAAGGAATGAGAATATAGTATGAAATCTTCTGATTAGAAACAAAGTAGGGAAATTGTTCTATCTGAACAAAGGCTTTTTCTGAACTCTGAATCTTAATGATCTGAATTCCAATCTTGGAAGGGCCTGTTTAGAAGATGATTCAGAGTTATGATTAAAAACAAGAATTCTGGAGTTACATCTTTTAATCTTAAATCCTGCCTCTGCATTTCCTAGTTGTAAACCATATCCCTTACCTTTAAACCTATGGAAATTTCCTAAAGTTCTCTGTTTTCATCTGAAAATTGGGGGTATTAATACTTGCATTGTGGGTTATGAGTGAAACAGATAACAAAATTGTAACAGTTATTACATTAAATCTATCATTATAGTTTACTTAGCATTTTCTAGGTGGCAGAAGTCAGGGCACTGAGAATTTTACACAGATGATGATTTCGTCTTCCCTGTCACCCTGTGAGATAGGTACTGTTTAGGATGCAGAATTCACATATGAGGAAATGAGAAATGAGACTTGGAACATTAAGTAACTCATCCAATAAAATTCAGCTGCTTAAGAATTGTTCCAGAATTTGAACCCAAGACTGAATGCCTACCAAGCTCATAGCTTTATGCTGTTCTGTCTCCATCCCTAAATGGTCACTATAGTTGTTCTTATTACTACTGTTGGAAGATGATTCTTCGATGCTTATTTTAGAATACTGCACTTGTCAAACAGTGTAATAAAAATCTAACTCTTCATTTTAGTTAACAAATACACCAATTTTCCTCCCTATCCAAAATTGTGCAAGATTATATTCCTTACCTTTAAACTTCTGTAGCCATCCTGTCTCCTCCATATCTAAACATCACAAGGAATGACTATGTATTGCCCTCAAATTCTACAGATGTGACCGCAGCTGTGGACATAGTAATGGTCAACACAAACATCTTGGCTGAGTCAGAGCCAGAGCATGAGTTTCGAGTGAGTCAGATATAATTGTTTTGGGGCTCCAATTTGAACTAGATTTTCTGAAACCTCTCAGCATCAGCATAATAATTCTAGAAAAAGTGAGTGACTAAGTTCTAATTCCTTACTCTAAAGTATAAGATAGCTTTTAAAAGCACACTTGAAAGCACATCTTTAAACACTGCTTTCCTCAGTTTGAAATTTAAACTATTGATCTAAAATTTAATTTATCTTTAAATTTAGAGTTAACCATTTCAGGAAATTACATTTTAGAGTGCACCAGAAAACAAATTAAGAAACCTCTTTCTGGCGCTGAAGCCAAGCACCCACCTGACGCATGGACGCATGTAGCAGTGTGGGGTTGCTTTAACCGGCCTTTCTAGGTTCTCTCCCGACTCATCTGTCAACTTCAGCCTTTTTTACAGCTCTGCTTTCTTTCTAATAAGTTAAACTCCTCAATGGTTTCCCACTTTACTTAAGATAGAATCTTCATTCTTCTTCCTGATTACCGGATAAGAACTGACCCCTGCTTCATTTTCTACCACTCTCTCTCAGGAGGTTCTAGACAGCCTGGCCTTATTTCTGCTTCCTGAAAACATCACATTGAATCTTCCTTCAGAGCTCTGGCACGAGCTTGCTCTTTGCCTAGCACACTCTTCCTCCCTGATCATGACCGGCTCCTTGACGTCACTGAGACAGCGGCCTCAGCACCCCCTCTTGGAGGGGGCTTTCCCCCAGATCCCCTGCTCAGTCACAATCATTCCCCCATTTGAACACGTATCATCACTTCCTCTTTTCTCATCTGAGGGTGCTTAGCCCACACTAGAATTCACGTGCCATGAGCAGAACCCTGCCTATTTTACCTAGTGCTACGTCCCCACTGCTTGGAACAGTGACGGCACAGAGCGGATGTCTGCTGAAGAACTAAGCTGAGTTCTTCAAATTTAGTAATCATAAAAGTAATGTAGAAAACTTTACTAACCTTTCTATTTCTCTCTCATTCTTGCCTGTGAACACCTGGATGAACCCAACTGCCACTTTCCAGGGCATCCTTACAGAACAGAAATTCCTGGGACTAGAATCCAACTTGAGCAGAACAGGGACAGCAGAGATGAAGGGATGATGAAGTCACATAAAGTGGCCAAGGGGTGCGCTGCCAGGTAATCTCAGCTATCAACTGGCCATATTTTTAGCACTGCATGCACACACCAAAAGAGGGAGCTCTAGAATTTAGAAACGCTATCTGAGTGGCATGTTCTTCTTTAAGAGCTCAAGAAAACTAATCTCAACAAAAATGGACATCAGAAAAGCATCAAGGTTGAAACCCAAAGTCACTATATGAAAAAGGAGAAGCAGATTAACATCCCATCAAAAATTAAAGCAAAACTGAAAAATATTGAAAAAACAAAAACAGTTCAACACTGAAACATACTATTTCAAAACAAGCTAAGGAACAGTTTAAAATCTATATAAGATATGAAAAAAATAGAATTAGAAAAACTCAGAAATGAGATGATGGAAGAAAAATACCTAGAAATCAAAAGAAAACATTTTAGAAACAAAGACTAAACTTGAAAAAAACAATAGTTCCTGATGAGAAACAGAAAGTGAAAAGGAAAATTCTGAAAATCAAAAGACTGGAAAGAATTAGAAAGAAATGACAAATACTGGTGAAAGACAAGAAAGGCCCAACATATGAAGTCTTGAAAAGGAAAACCAAAATAAAGGAAGAGAATGAACACTAGGCATTCAAAAACACTCAAGAAAATTTTCCTGAAGAAGATGTTTAACTTCACATTTAAAGAGGACACAATGTACCTGAGAATATCAACCCAGAACAACCAGTGCCAAGATATTCTGGTAAAATAGACTTTTTAGAAAAAGAAAAAAAAATCCTTTGGGTAAGCTAAGCAAAGAGAACAAGTGATTCAGGAGGGAAAGAAAAGACCCAGACCTGACATGCCAGGCCAATGGCAAGGAGTGTCCTAGCACCTACGCTGTAGTTTCGAAATACAACCTCCCCAAAGAAAAGCTGATGACTGGAGTTCGGTTTCCAGTAATGGTAGAGTGGCACATGTCAGACCAAGCCTTCGCCGGATAACAATGAGGATCTCTGGTCAAAATATTAAAAGCAGTTTCTGGAGAGCACTGGGAGCAACCTGAAGCAAGCAGGATCAGCCAGGGAGTGGCCACTCGGGGAAGGCAACAGACACTCAACGTCTCTCCATTCCACTGCTTCCTCGCGAAGGGAAGGCCCTCGTCTGGGCTTTGCTGGAAGACTGCAACCCAGAAACCTGCAATTTTACTGGCTTCAGAAACCAGAGGACAGGGTTTAGAATTATAATTCTAATTATAAAAAAAGTGAGGGAAGACTATTACAAGGGAGAGAACTAGAGGCGGAGCCCCGTTTCTGCTTATGAATTCTGCCCAAATCTCTGACCTGTGAACTGTGTGTACAGAGCAGACTCCAAGCAGCTCAGATAATGATTGAAAAAACCAAAGTTACCCAAATGAGTTGAAAACTTACGCCCACACAAAACATGGATATTTGTGGCAGCTTTATCATAAGTGCCAAAATTTGAAAGCAACCAAGATGTCCTTCAGTAGATGATGCATAAACTGTGGTCCATCCAATGAAGTATCATTCAGCACAAAAAAGAAATGAACTATCAAGCCATGAAAAGACACAGAAGAATCCTAAATGCATATTACTAAATGAAAGAAGCCAATGAGAAAAAGCTATACACTCTGTAATTCCAACTATAAGATACTCTGGGGAAGGCAAAGTATGGAGACACTAAAATGATGAGTGGTTGCCAGGTTGTAGTGGGGAGAGAGGGATGACAGGTGGAGCACAGAGGATTTTCAGGGCAGTGAAACTACTCTGTATGATACTATGACAGTGGATACATGTCATTATCTAGCTGTCAAAACCCACAGAATATACACTACCAAAAGTGAACTCAAATATAAACTAAGGACTTTGGGTAATAATGATATGTCAATATAGGTTTATCAACTGAAATAAATGCATCACTCTGCTTTAGGATGTTGATAGCAAAGGGCTGTGTGTGTTGAGGTGGGGAAGGGGTATATGGGAAGTCTGTATTTCCTGATCAGTTTTGTTATGAACCTAAAACTATTCCAAAAAATAAAGTCTGCTTTTTAAAAAATGCCCTGTGAAACAGCGTAACAAGTGTGAAATACTAATGGATAAGTTTACAAAATACATACATGAGCTATACACTGAAAACTACAAAACATTGCTGAGAAAAATTAAAGACCTAAATAAAGGGAGAGAGAGCCCACGTCCACTGATTAGATGACTCAATAGTGCTAAGATGTCATTTTCTCTGAATTGGTCTGTAGATTCAATGCAGTCCCATCACAAATTCCAACAGTCTTTCCTGTATAAATTGATTAAGTTGATCCTAAATTCTATATAGAAATGCAAAGGACCCAGTAACAAGAACTTTATTACAAAGGGTCTGAAAAGCTAGCCTACTTGCAAGCTAAGATGTTAGTCTGCCAGAGTTTCATGGATTCTGGTGGAAGATACCAGGCTCCTGGCTAAGAGATGAAGAGTGGTTTATTCCTCACAGTCACATCCACAGTCTCCACAAACTGTCATTTACCATGTCAAGAACGTAATAAAAATTTATTAGACATATGAAGAAACAGGAAACCCTAATCCATACTCAATAGAAAAGGCAATCGTTCTTTGAGACCAACCCTAAGAGCCTGTAAAACTAACCCTATGAGCCTGTAACAACTTGACCCATCAGACAGCAAGGAGACTATCACAGCTCACTATCATCACGGCACAAGGACTGAGGGGCACGGACAAAGAGGCTTCTGCTCACAAAAGATGGTAACTGAGCTCCAATGAGAAGAACTGAAATGGATTAAAATCCATTACATATATTTAAATCAATGAGTTCATAATGATATAAAATTTTAATTGGTACCTTTTATAGGTGACAATGAATCACTGTTTTAACTTGAAAACTGAATACATAAAATAAATCAGGCATTTACCCTGCCTTTTGTTTTATATGAACTGTCTCACTGGGTAAACAGATAGCTCACGAGGATCAGTGTCTCCTTATGAAATAATTCCAGGGTGTAATAAAAAATCAGTGTAGAAGTTACTTTTGTAGGGAGGAATAGGCTGTCACTGGGATAGGGCAAAATAACCTAATAGCTCATTTCAATTTCTCAGTTCTAAACTTCTAAGACTGCTTTCAGAATATGTATGTAGAACCTTGCAATTTAAAAACATGAGCATTGGCAATGCCTTATCTGGGACATGGAAATTTGAGTGCTCCATCAGAACAAAACCTTTCCAGACGAAAAAAGAACCTGGCTGAAGGAGTCCATAGATCTGTATGGCTTTCAGATGCTTGCTAACAATAAATGATTCTAAAATAGTTCTAAAGTAAAATCTACTGAAAAAAGTTCACTAAGTTACATAAGATTTAAACCAAAGCTTAATATGTATGAATCATTTATAATTATATACATCTGACCATTGGGAAATACTGTGGTATGGGGTGCCAACCCTGCACAGTTGAAAATCCATACATAATTTTTGACTACCCCAAAACTTAACTAGTAATAGCTTACCACTGACCAGAAGTCTTACCAATTAACACATATTTTGTGTATCATATGTATAAGCTGTATTCTTACAGTAAAGCTAAAGAAAAGTGTTATTTAAGTAGTTTCAACCCCCCCAAACCCCCCCAAAATCTTCCAACATATTTATGAAATAAATCTGCGTATAAATGGACCCACACAGTTCAAACCCATATTGTTCAAGGGTCAACTATATATATTATTCACAGAACTATAGAAACTAAGGTTGATAGGAATCTCTGATTAAATCTAGTCTATTGTTTAAATTTCTTTAGTTTGTTATATAAATATCTCTGGTCTGCTTCCCCCTGCCACACAAAAACAAAAAACAAAAACCCAAAAATCTTACTGATGGCACTGTGACCTCTAGCAGACTGGTCAAGAGGTTCACAGGGCCCTTAGCAAGTCTCAGTAATTTTTTCATGGCTCACCCATGGCCAAAAGAAATATCTCATAGTTCCATTTATAAGTAGTTATGTCCAAACAACTTGGTATTCATCCCAACAACCAAGTAGCTACTTAAATAAAAAAAAAAAAGGACGTTTTTTTTTCAGTCTTAAGTAACGCAGTTACTTACTAACTGGAGGCACGTGCCAGCAGCACTGCACAGCTTCTCTGACTTTTGTCATCAGATTGGACATAATCACACTTGTCTCAGTCTCCTGTTCACACTCGTTTTCCTACAGCTCTTGCTTTTTTAATGACAGCAACTAAAAACCCATTTTTGTAAACATATGACATTAGCAAAAGGAATTCAGTGTGATCTAATGTTAAAACTATAAAGTACCTTTAGCTAGTAGATTGCAAGTGTCTGACAGATGTTAAGAATCTGTGTTTTCCCTTGAGAATTTAAAATAGCCTCTGGCACCCCAGGTGCCTCGGCATGGAGTTTGGCAACAGGATGACTGGTCTACTGTGTTCTTGCTCTTACTAGTTGTCAATTAGTTATATGAATTACTATACACTGTTAAAGGTAATAAATTCATTTTTAAAAAGCACTCTTTTATTGCATCGTGGGTATTTCCCTATCACACAAAACATTTTTAAAAATCAATTTGTCAAACAATACACTTAAGAATTCATTTCTTGAAATAAGATTTCAAGGATGAATTTCAACTAAATAACTGCCATTATTAACCATATTCAGTATAAGATGGGTTGGGAGATACAAAACATGGATGCTAGGGCAGTATACATACTAATCACCACCAAGTAATACATTATCTAGGAAAGAGCCATTTGTACAACATTTAATGAGTGCCCAGTAGGGGCTACACACTGTTACAATGTTAGGAATGAAGCAGTCAATAAAATGGGCCTTCCTATGGATTACACTCTAGTAGAAGAAGAAAGTAAACTAAACAAGTCAATTAAAGTGCAGCCAAAGGCATCACAGGAGAAAAATGGAATATAACCTAATTGGCAAATGAGTCTGTATTTCCTTACCTCCTTCTCAAAGGGAGGATGGTCTAAAGTTCTTTCCTTTAACAAGGGCAAGGATGCTGGGGGGAGGAATGAAGGAAGTGAGACAAGGCTAGTAAACAGCAGGCAATCCTCCCTTGGACACGACTTCAGGAATTGGGGAAGCTGGAACACAGGCCCCCAGTATTCTAGCCCAATCTGGAGTGGGCTGAAGAAAAGCCAATGTCAGGAGACTTCAAAAAACACTGCTACCCTGGAACCCAGAATCCAGACAGTAGGATCTGAAGACAGGATGTGTATGTATAGGAGACGAGTGACGACTCCCAACAAGATGGCTAGAAAGGTCTTACTGAAATATGACATATGAATAAAGGCCTGAAAAAGGTGAGGAAACCAGCAGTAAAATGGGATACACAGAGATTTTCTCTCTCTCTCTCTCTCTCTCTCTCTCTCTCTCTCTCTCACACACACACACACACACACACACACACACACACTCGCATTCACAGTTACAGGGACATACTCACACACGTGCATGCTCACATAAGCACAAACATAAACAGCAAAAGCTCTGGTGTCACCCCTACCAACAAGTCTCAGGTCATCTAACTTAAACAGGAGAGAAAGAGCATGATTTTTAGAATCCCTATGCAACCCCAAATGTCACTTATACTTGTTTGATACAAGATGAATTAAGAAACAATTTTTTTAAATAGATACACAGGCAGTCCTACAAACCTAGCTTTAAAACTCGGCTCTGCCACATAAGAAATGCATGACCTTAGATAATCATTTAACTCCTTTGGGCCTCAGTTTTTCATCTAAAATGAGAAGGATAATACCTACTTCACAGGATCAGGTGAGGATTAAACAGGTGATGTATTTAAAGCAGTTAAGCACAGACTCTAACACATGGCAGATGCTCAGAATAAGTTAATTCATTATTAAGGGTCAAAACGCAAACTCCACTGCATGCTGCGTGCACAGAGCAACACCACACACTGCAGCCACAGTGTCACTGCTGGGTCTGTTCTGAATCTGGTGATACCAAGCTTTCAAAATCACATACTGTCTGAAGGTCCAGTAAGTCGAAGTTTTATTATAATAACCATAAGAGATTATCTAGATGTAGTGCTTCCACTGGCATTTGCTCTTATTTCTTGAATCAAGTGGGCTATCAGGGCTTGGTCCTTTTTGTCAGACAGCACTGCCAATAAAGGGCACGAGGAAGGGAAGGTAGAGCTGTTTGTGAATGAAAACAGTAATGTGTTCTTATTGCATGGGGAGGTGGAGGGACTGGCTGTCGAGCTCCTATTCCTTTCCTGTCTGGGTATACTTGGTCTCCTGCCTCACTCCACTCTGTGAGGAATGGTTTCAGATAAGAAGCAGAGCCAAAGGCTTAACTCTGTGAGCACTTTCTCACTTTTCTGTTCTATTGGTAAAGTAGTGCCTCGGATGATCTAAACAAACAACCATGAAAAGAAACACCCAACCTATAACGTACCAGGGGATCATCACCCATGATGTTGACATTAGCACAATCAATGGCTGCTAATGTGCTGGGTGCCTCAGTGGGGCCCTGACACTGTTCTAAGTGTGTTATATATGTTAACCTCACAACAGCCCTAGAGCAGATCTGATTAACAATAGATGACTCTTTAAGGGTGAGGGTAGAAACAAACACAAAGTCAGAATTCAGTTAACAAACCCAGACACTTCAATGTGACTCTCTGGGAATTTGGGAGACACGGTTGGAGTTCTCTGACTCACAGTTCAGTGCTCCAGTCTGCAGCCACGTCTGAATAAAAAAGCCAGCGTCTTCCTAACTGATCAATAATGACCAGAACTCCTGAGAAACTAGTTAAGTAGTTTTTTATTTTAAGAATAATCCAACCCTGCCAATGAAAGTAACTGTGACCCAGCTGACTTAAACAAGTAGGTCCTATAGAAGGTTCTATAGCACCAAATGCCAAAAAGAGAATCTAAATATGAAATTCAGTGACAGAACCAGAATTCAAGTCCAAACTGTAAAAAAATTCTAGATCACTTGTAATGTCACTCATTTCTTTGATGAATTGTAAACCAGTGGCTTTGGAATAAAGATGACGATTTAACTATTCTATCACTAGAATTCTTCAGGAAAGACCCTTTTTAACAGCCAGGTCAATCACTATTTTGAAAGAGTAGTTCTTTTGCTTTAGGATACAAGGAAAGACTTGATTTTGTGTCCCCATTTGTAATAAAATGAAGCTGAAAAGTTAATATGCTACTGAAGCCATTCAAAACTTTGTGATTGTCAACCCCTACATCAAATTCCACTCTACCCCACTCCTACATCCCCCAAATAATTCAAGTGACAAAATAAAGTTTCTGAGAAATAGGCAGAAAAAAAGTATTTCAGAAATGTTGAAAAGAAGCCTGGGCCGTAGTATGGCTGCATATCAGAGTGTTCCTCTAACAAATTTAGAAAGCTAACAGAGGTTCTGTGACTTCTCTAATTTTCTCCCACCTTTTTCTTTCTTAAGCTTAACAAAACATCACTTAAGATACTGAGGTAAATAATCATGTAAAAAAGCTAAGAGTTGTTCTTGGATGATATTTATACCCGTGTGAAAGAAAAAAGTCATTATTTCCCACAATCAAAATACAATTACCCTTTCATGAAATAACTCACAAATAGGATGAAGAATTCAAGCAACACAAAATCAAAATGCCTTTAAAACTTCAGAACAAGTCTGAGTGGAACAAGTCCTGTGACAGTCTACCAAATAATACACTATCCAGTGTCTACTTTAATGTTCCAAAGACTTCCCGGCACCACCTCTGACTCTCTGGGAGGACCTAGTGCTGTTATGCAGGCATCCTGCCAATTTCTCCCCAACCCCAAAGACGTAAAATCTAAAAGAATAGCAGCAAGAAACATTTCTAACTTGCTAGGGGGATAAGACATGTGCCTGGAATAGGAAAGACACAGCCTCAGAAAGTTGCTTATATTGTGTGCTGAAGATCCTGCATTGGGCTTCAAACAACCTTTATTTTTTTCCTCCTCTTCCTTACTTTCACATTCACTTATTTTAGGCATCTCTACGACCACCCAAACAACAGCACCCTAGAAACAAAGTGCTTGTACTGATTGTTATTCAAACAAAAAGAGGGGTGGATTTGATTCCATTAAGAGATAGATAAGCTCAAAAGAAATTTCAGAACATTAACAAGGGCATTTATGGTCTTCAAGGCACTCTTTCGTGATGGAAGTATAATAGTCATCATAATATTCTAAATAAAAAGCCCTAATTATCTTCCCTCTAGTGAGCTACAAGTTCAAGAAAGTTCTCTTGATCTTATGGTCTTAATGCAAATAGATGTTCCTCAAAAAATTAATCTGGACCTGAAATCACTACTTGTTTTACAGAAAAATTCATCACTTTAAAAGGGACGTGAGGCAAGCAACTCTTATGTGGTTGCAGTTATACGTTCTATTTTTAAAAAACTGAGTAACATCAACTTTTTCAGATATACATCTATTGAAAACAGGGAGGCCCAACCATTGGTGTTCTGGAGTAGCTTTATGACTTAAAATTAAATCTTATAAGCTTAGAATTAATTAAATTATGTAAAAAAAAAAACAAAAGTAGTAAATGCTTAGAACTCACAACTCTTATTCTTTTGGTTATTATATCTGTTGTATCTGCATTATGAAAACGCTATGTAATAATTTAAGCCACCAGTTCTTATCCCAACACTGCGTTAAGTGACACTGGTGCTTGCAATTTGACCTTGGTGGAGCATTTACATCATGGTAAAGAGCAAATGCTACAAAACACTGAATGATTTACTGTTTTGTTGATTCTTTAGACTTAAGAGTGACAGAGAAAATGTTTGGGGTATTACAATGGAGCAATTACAGGCACTACACATTCTGAAGTTAATATTTTCAACATTTTTCACCATTACTTTCAAAGGTCTACCCAGTCAATAAAACAATAAACCAAGCCCTGATTTTCAGCATTTGCTGATTTCTATAATGTAAACACTTCACAGCTGATTTCAAATTAGCAATGCGATGGTTCTCAAGTGCAGTTGGAGGATATGTTCAGTAGTACACAGTTATAAAGAATTTCACCATAAAGACACAATAAATTTTACCTCAACAATAAAATTAATAGGATGTGATGAGTTTTGAGTACCTCTGCATTTAATATAATTTATATAATTGTAAGTTTATGTGATTTAATTTTAATAAAGGCTGTGTTTAACCATCAACCCACAGATTTCCTACTGAACCGTCAGCTCTCACCTGTGGGCATGAAACAGCTCCAGTGTACTATTGATTCCACATCCCAAACACTGGACAGTCTACACACCGGTAAGGATTAATAAATGCATCAGATGCCATCCACCAAATTTGCTTAAATCCATGAGTCAACAATGATACTTAGAACACATGCACAACTAGTCAGTGACTGTTGAAAGAAGCTAAGGGACCAACTCATTACTTTGAAACTTGATGAAGAAAAGAGATCAAACATTTACTCAGCTTTCACATATAAACTGTACCACTAAGTAACCAAATAGTAGACGAAGGGAAATTTTTCTTTAAGAAGTATCCCAGCTAATCAAAAAAGAAAGAAGGATAGAATTAGACTGTCACCATTTTGCAACTTCTATTGATTTAATGGTTCAAAGTTTTCTAAAATCACACACACACATAAAATGACATTATGTGCCCCCAGATGGAATTACATATCTCTATTGCCAAAACAACTGCACCTGGCAACGATTCAACTTACGGGATACACAGAGGACCATGGGAAACAAACCATTAGGCTGTAGGCAAAATTCAGACTGAAGAACTCTCTAGGACTAACAATCCAATTTCTTCAACAACTATGTAAATGCAAAAGGGAAAAGCAAAGAGAGAGAGAAAAGAAGGAAGGGAGGGAAGCAGCGAGAGGAAGAGAGAGGTATCAACAAATCACAATGTGTTGTTTGGACCCTGATTTTTAAAAAATGTAAATAATAAACCAATAACATTTATGACATTTAGGAGGTAAGTAAAAATTTGCAAGGCTGGTTATTTGATGATATTCAAGAATTATTAATTACAATACTATTGTAGTTATGCTAAAAATAATTCCCTATCTTTTAGAGATATACACTGAAATGTGGGTGAATTAATACAACATCAAGGATTTTCTTCAAAATAATACAGAGAGGACATTTGTGGAGTATAACAACAAAGCAAAACTGAAGGAACAAAACAGCAGCAGACTCACAGACTCCAAGAAGGGACTAGCAGTTACCAAAGGGGAGGGGTGGGAGGGAGGTTGAAGGGGATTGAGGGGTATCATGATTAGTTCACAGTATATAGGGGGTCATGGGGAAGACAGTATAGCACAGAGAAGACAAGTAGTGACTGTGGCATCTTACCACACTGATGGACAGTGACTGCAATGGGGTATGGGAGGGACTCGATAATATGGGTGAATGTAGCAACCAAATTATTTTTCTTGTGAAACCTTAATAGGAATGTATATCAATAATACCTTAATAAAAAAAGAAGAATACAGAGAGGAGAAGTGAACAAGTGTATAGATGGAATAGGACTGGCCATGAGTAGATAATATTAAATCTGGGTAATGGATATATGGAAGTTAATTATTATAGTCTTGTGACTTTTGTGTATTCAAAATTTTTCTATAATAATACTTTTTAATATTAAAATGCTTCAATAGCCATCCATCTCACTGAAAGTAAGTTGGCAGACCCCAACCACAAGGCCTCCCGGATGGTCCCTTCTGGTGTCAGCCCCTGATACTGTCCTAACACAGCCCCTCAAATCACCATCCTGCACCAGTCATACCAACCCCTGTCTCAAACACACCAGCTGTGTGCTCTTTTGGGCTTTGCCCTAGATTTCTCTCTGCTGAAGGCTCTTTCCCCAGATGTCTTACATGGTTAGCTCCCTCACCTCTTCCACAACTTTGCTCTGCTGTCCTTTCCTCAGACCCACGTTGGGCGCCACTTGCCGGAGTCCAGCTCCAGCTGGGGTGAGGTATCGAAGGGGAGTGAGACGGTGTCGGCGAATGAGGAGACACCCACACTAAGGCGCAAGCATCTCCTAGCATAAGGCTAGTAGTCGTTTATTTTATACAAGTTAACAATCAGTAAAATTCTTAATAACAGACAACCATTAACTAACTCTAAACTCAATTTCCGGCGGTCTCCAGTCTCCTGGGGTGCCGCGTCTTACATGGTATTGAAACAACAGCAAGGGCAGTTAGGTCCTGAAGGCTGTCTTGGTCTTGTTTGTTCTGTCCTTGATTCCTTATCAACTCCCCCGAGCCATTTCTACTCCAGTAAGCATTCTACTGATTAACACATCTTTCTTTTTGTTTCTCACTTAACAAACACCAGCTGGGCCTATTTCTTTTAATACTTTTCTATATAAAAAAAAAAACTTGAACTGCACTAACCATAGTTCTATTAATCAAAAACCACCTATTCATGTATAGATCACGAACCCTAGTATATGAAATAGGACTGGGAAACAGAGTTCATCAATTAATTTTTCCCGTGCTACGTTTACCTTTAGAAAAGTACCATTTTCTACCCAAAATCTCTACAGCTACATTAGGGGGTCCTTCTATAGTGGGAAAAGGAAGCTTATTACTAATTCTTTTCTGGGCAATTGGTGAGTCAGGAGGGGGTCCTCCCCGCAGTCCTGGTTCCCATATCTCTTTATGCTGTAACTTCTTATAAAACTCCTCTGCTGTAATATTAGGGCAGAAAGGGGGCAACCTTGTATAGGTTCCAAAGAGGGAGTTTCTTCTGAGTGAGCAGGAAAGGTAGGGTGAACTTTCCTTGAGCTTTGGCTACCTGCCTTAAGTATTTGGAGTAAAACTGAAAAAA